>CANXYC010249215.1:0-31261 GCA_948193065.1 Aleurites moluccanus | reverse complement strand
ATTATTTATATATATTTTTTAATATTCTAATTTTAATTAAATAAAAAAGTAAGAATATATATATATATATAAAGAAGATATGATATTTAAAGATAAGAGTGTTTAAAAAAATAAGTATAATTAGTTTTTGTATTTTAATTTCGTCAATAAATTTGGTTATTCGTCTATTTTTTCTATTAAATTTTAGTAAAATGACTAAAAGTGTCTCATATATATATATATATATATATATATATATATATATATATATATATATATATATATAATTTTAATTAAATAAAAAATTTAATTAAATATATAAAAATAATTTTCAAATATATAAAATTAGAAAATAGATTAAATAATTAAAAAGTAATTTTATTTACTTTAATTTTAGAAAAGTACAGTTAAATAAAAATTAATTATTTTAATTTAATAAAAAGTAATTTTAAATTAAAAATAATATATATTTTTTTAATTTTAAATAAATAAAATAATTAATTTTTATTTAGTTATTAATTTATTTTATTTTTTATATATTTAATTTTAAAAAATATTTTTTGTAAATAAATAAAATTTTAATGACTAAATTATAATTTATTAATTACTTTTTAATCTTTGTGGGGTTCAGAAATAGAAGTCAACGGTCAAAAGGATCAGAATTATAGATTTTAATAATGTTATGGTTAAAATTATACTTCAAAAAATATTAAGAATCAATGTGCTCCAAAATTATACCTTATTCCATAATTATTTCATATCAAATAGAATCTATTTTAAGTATTTATACAATGAAATTCAAATAATTATATCAAATAGAATCTATTTAAGTATTTATATAATGAAATTCACTTTATATGATGCCAAAATTTTAACATTCATAAAATTTATTAAAATTTATAAATTAAAATTTAATATTTTTATTCAATAAATTTATAAAATTTTACATATTTGAAATAAAAATAAAATTTATAAATTTTAATAATATTTTTATAATATAAAGATAATTTGCAAAACATTTATTAAAATAAAAAATTTCCCATCTGAACGAAATTTCAAAAATTTTCAAAATAAAAAATTACAATAGATAATAAATTTTAGACGATTCATAAATTTTGACTACTTTTTTACTAATCAAATTTCAAATAATAAATTTAAACGAAATCCATAAATTTTCCGAAATCCTCAAACCATGGCCGAAATGGTTTATGATGACCTTACTCACGAATTAGATAATTAAAGGCCAGGCTTAGGCTCAGATCTTTGAGCCCGAATCTGAGCTGAGCCTAGGCCATGCTCAGAGTGACGGATTCAAGAAAATTGAGAAATAAAGCTTCAAGCCTCCATTAATTGTTAATGCAGAGAATCTTTAATGCAACAACAATTTTTATTTAGTACATAAATAATGGATCGGTTTCACATTGCAGCCCAGGAAAGACAAATATCAACAATTAACCTTGCAATTTCAGAAATCACAAACACCAAAATAGAAGGCGAAATTTCAGAACTTGTAATCCACCTTGGAACTTTCTCATACTCTCATAGGAAAATTTATTTCAGAAAGTGAAAAAAGCCTAAATAGAGAATAAAACAATATGTTACAACCACTTAGTCACCTTTCAAACAGACATGTTTACTGGTTCGAAATTCAACGGTTCTTGAAGGCTCGGGTTGACAGGAAACAGACAACATTGAGCATAATGTGCCATCAACTGGTCCACAAGAACCAGGGCTACCATGGCTTCTACCATAGGTACAGCTGCATCACCATCACAACCAAAAACACATTATTAGAGCAAAAAAGTACATTTTTCACCTTGCAAATCGAGTTGAAAGGAATTCATGTGATCAAATATTGCTTCTCTTCATACAACTTTTTTACTCATGATTATTGTAGCCCAAACCAGTGTTCCCAAAGTTCATGAGCTTGAACCTAAATCTATTGTGCCATATCTTATATGCACTTACTTTTATTATATGCCTGAGTGTATCCAAAGGGTTTCCAATCATTTGTAAAGTGGGACTTTGATATGGTTGTTTATTATTTTTCCCTTACCCACCTCTCCCCCAGCACAAGAAGAAAAGACAAGGCCATAAACTCCCACAATGAGACATCATAGTAGAAGTATAAATCGATAGTCAGACATACCTCTAGGGACAACACAAGGATCATGGCGACCTCGAGTCATTAGTTCTATCTCCTTTTTATCTCTAGTCACTGTATGCTGCTTCCTCTGCACAAGCAACACTCAAAAAGTTATCAAACTATGATACAAATTATGAAAAATCAAACCGCAAGTTACATTAGAAAGGCATATGCAAAATAAAATTATGCCCAAAATTTTTATATTCTATTCAAAAACTTAATAACCTAGAAGAACAATAGAATCTGCTCTGCTGTTTTATGGCATACATCCATGCACATGGTAATCAAGGCAAGGTCCATAACTATTAATCTAGATTCTGGGAGTTGACTAATCAAGACAAATAGGACATCAATTAAAGTTATCGACCAAAAAAAATTACCAATCCCTTCGAATGACAATATAAAGCATAACATTGTACAACAGAAAATCATTACAGAAAATGTTCTATGCATGAATTACATAAATGACAATTTTGTGTGTATCCATAGAGAGAGAGAGAGAGAGAGAGAGAGAGAGAGGAGCAAAACAAAAAATAAAACAGGAGCAAAACAAAAAATAAAACTTACTCCTATAGTAGCTGTTGGCTTGAAAGCTACTCTCATTCTTATAGTTTCACCATTGGATAGTCCTCCCTGCTCATCAACACATAAAAATCTTTAACAAACAACAACTAGAATATCTCACTGATTTACCCTAACTGAGAAATCAAACATATCCATTATCAAAATACACACCTGTATCCCACCAGAACGATTTGTTCTGGTCCTAATTTTTCCATGTTTATCTATGTAAAATTCATCATTATGTTCACTGCCGGTCAAAAAAGTGCCTGCAAGGATTTTTGTTGACTAAAATTAAGATTGAGCTCACACTCAGCAGTTAAAAAAGAAATATGATGCAGACAATAGCATTTTGATTTATAAATCCATGATCATCAAGCTCAATTAAATAACTTAGAAGCCAAATGCACTTCAGAGTACTAGAGTTCTTAACCTGCAAACCCACTGCCAATTTCAAAGCCCTTTGTTGCAGGTAGTGACATAACAGCTTTAGCCAGCTCGGCTTCAAGTTTGTCAAAAACTGGTGAACCAAGTCCCTGCCATACAGTTACAGAAGTCAATCCCGTAATACTTGAAGAAGATTTTGACATAATAAAGCACTATCATAAGTTTGAGAGATCAAGAAACCATCTCAATACATCAGCCATTATTAAAGAAACACCCATGCACCCACCAATAAATCGTAAATCCCAGCATATGCAACACACACACACACACATATATATGCATTCACACTTGAAAGCCCACATGCACCTGTGCTAGTGCACACACACACACAACAGAGAAAACAGAGTAAAAACTTACACGTGGGGCATTCCTCACAATGCATGTGACCACACCACCAATGGAATCCCCTCTTACTCGAACTGCGTCAATGGCAGCAATCATCTTCTCTGCATATTCAGGATCTGGACACCTGACGATATTGCTCTCTATCTGTAAAGGTTTTCAATCATGCATAGTCAGGCAAATGGCTATCAATGATTGGAAAGCCATTCAAAATGACAAAAAAGTTGGGAGAAAACTGATTCCACATTTCATCAGGAACCAATCTGAAATTAATAAAAGAAGAAAGACAAGAAATGAAACTAAAAGTAAATAGTCCTCAATATCTGAAAAGTGAAAACAATAAATTTGATACTGCCAGAACTTACAAATTACATACACATGGATCATTTAAATCTAATATGGTGGGAAAAAAAATTATCAAAACAACAATTTTAACTAAGACTTCCAAAAGTAAGATAACAAATATGCCAGAACAATTTCAGAGAGGGAATTCATGTAATCTGAAGTCGAACATTGTATTTACAACAGAAAAAAAAAGTTCGGAAATCACAACCCATCAAGCTATGACCAATTCATGTTAAACACAATCTGTTGAGGAATGCCATTGGGTAGCTGCATAGGGCATCATTAAGATTTGATTGCATGTGTAATGTTATTGGTTTTAGGCATCTACTAAAATACACACCTGTTTAGATATAGATTCTTAAAGCCAACAAACAATTAACAGCATGATTACTTTTTCATTAGTGTCATCAATTATATCAATATACCAACCCGTTTAAAACTCAAAGACAGTATCTCAGCAACTTTCCAATGCAGATATTACTGTTCTTATGAAGTCCTCTCCTAGATAAATTGGTTAGATCAGGTCCTACTTATAGGTCCTCTAACCAGGGACCACTAAAAGAACATATTAGAAGGAATCTCCAGAAAGAAGGAAATTAAGTTTCTAGATTTAGAGATCCATGTTACTCAAACTTTGTAGTATTAGGAGAAACAACCTAAAATAAAATCTATGTGGAAAGTCTATCAGTTTTAGACCGCATTCACAGTCAAGGTAGCAGCTGCAGTGTGGCAGTGTCAAAATGTTGTGGCCAAAGTGTAACAGTCATGGTTGGCACTATTGTGAATTTGTTTAGGAAAATGAAAAGCATCAACTGTGTTAGTCACAATGATTCACCAATACCATTTGGTCAATACAATAAGTAACAGCCAATATATAAAACTATGCAGCAAATCTAGGGAATCATATGTGCATGCATGGTTTACTAGATGACTGGCAGTCAGAAACTTGATGCAACCTCTTATGCCATTAAAGCGTCGGCTTCCCATGAACCAAAAAACCAATCCCATAATAATTGTTTCTCGGTGAGAACCCACTAAAAAAACACAGAAAGTATCAGCAGTACTACCTGATCAAATGTCACAGACTCATGATCAACTTGATCCTCAGGAAGTACAACATTGTGAACTTGAGAGACATAAGCAAGAACCTGCAGGAAAAACATGTAGCAAATTAAAAACACGTAGAAGTCATGTATTAGCAGGCAGGCCTGATACTTTCATGGGGGAACTTATCTACAAATAAAAATAGATAAAATCGTGACATGGATACCAACCTGAAGTGTGTAAACAATTTTTTTATCCATTAGATGGATATTTACAAACAAAAATTATGACCTCATTTACCAGCATGTAAATGAGAAGTTCCCGTTATTTTGTACTGTAATGTGAAAACTTAATAAATCAAATTTGAACTTATGAACAAGTCCACATCCATTTTGAAGAGGAATTATAAAGTATGGATGCATTAGCTAAGGTGATGCATCATTAATGTATCCATACTAAAAACTTCAGCATCCACACATATCCGATGCTCTTGCAAACCGTAGGACACATATTATATGCACATTAAATGTTTGGATATTTTCTTAAAAAAAAATTAAAATATAAGCAAAAATATAAAAGGACTTGACAGAACATGGTTTGACTATACTAATTACTTAAACCAGAAAGCTTAGAGAATTAAGTATAAATGAGTTAAAAATATTATCATATTCAATAGATAATGAAGCTATTACAATTGTTAAAAGAAGGAAACAAAAGGCCATTATGTAATTGTCTTCATTGCCTTGCATAATGCCTCTGTCTCCCATTTTGTTTTTTTTTTACTCCTGCAACTCTTTCTTGGAATTTTCACTTCTTTAGAAGTCTCAATGATAGGAAGATGACAAAATTGATTCAATGCGAGTTTTGTTAGATTTTTTTTCAATTTCTCCTATTGTAAATAAAAGAAGATTTGGTCTTCAAAGTCCTTTGGAAAATTTTCTACCTTATGTGCTCTTCTCAAAACAATACATTTCCATGTTCTAATAAAATTTGAAAAGCTAAGTGCTGCTCAAACTAAGAGCTTTTATTCGGTCTACAATTCTTCAATAGGAAAATAGCAGATCTTTTGCATTAAAAAAAGACCCGATAAGGTGTAGTCTCTTGACTGATGTGTTATGTCTTATAAGCATGGTAAGACTAATTCCCACATATTTTTGCACTGCGAAGGGGCTTGAGCTATCTGGAATTGCCTTCTCCGTATTTTTGGGGGAGCAGTGAGTGTGACCAGAATCATTAGACCTTTTAGTTTAAAATGCAGAGTTTGGTGGCAGAAAATATGTCAATATTCTTCAGAATTGTGCTTTTTTGAAGTGATATCAAGTCTTTGGACAGAGAAATTTGGATATCGTCAAAAATTATACCTCTGTCCATTAGTTTGTTATAGGACAAGGTGGTGTTTTTGGATTCTATCTGGGTTTTTGCTTCCATAGCTTTTAAAGGTCTCTTGTAATGTTATCCAACTCAATTGGAAGGCAATACTTTTTTAGCTTGTATTTTATGTTATTATTGTCAGTTGTTAGTTATGGATTTCTTTGATAGTGTACAATCATTTTGTTCTTTCTCAATAATATTTTTTTCTTATATAAAAGAAAAAATCAATGAACAGGCACATGCATAGATTTATTTATTCATTAGTTACAGTATAAAATTTTAACATATTGCAAAGACTTGTCCTGACAATGTTCTTTGTTATATAACCTCTGCATACCAAGAATGGTTCTAAATATTGGACAATATGTTACAAATCAATCGTTATGTATAGGAATTTTTAGCCTGCCAATACGTTATTCTCCATTACTGTACGGGTAATTGGATATTACATATTTTTTTTTAGTAAATTTTGAAATAAAATTGTTCCTTTGACTCTATATTTTTCACTAAAAATTATAAGACCCATAAGATTATGACGATATTTAATAGAATTATTTATTTAATATTTATTTGAGTCATTTTGCAAATTTTGAAAAACTTCATGATACTAACACTTTCGGTCCAGTCCAACCAATCTTATTCCATTACTCGGTTTCTGATTCCAATTCCAAAACCATTTCCGATTCTGTCATTTAAAAACCCCCACATACCCCTATCGGCTTATTGCAAACCATGCTTCATGTACAAAGAGTATAAAATTAAATGAAACTATGCATGCAGATAAGTTATATAGAAAAATACAGAACCAAATACCCAATGATTCCATCTACCCTCGTTAAATACCCATCCCTCCTAAAGGAAAAAGAAATGAAAATGATGACAAAGAGCAAGATTTCTCAACTGAAACAAATAAACATACCTCAGTTCCTGAAAATTGCTTGAGAATTTTCTTTGCGATAGCTCCTGGTGCAACTCTTCCAATCGTCTCCCTAGCTGAAGATCTACCCCCACCCTTCAATTGGAAATTGAAGTTCATAAATTAGACCCAGAAAATATGCATTTCCTAAAAATGCCAGTGGCATTGTTATATTATAATGTTTAAAGACCTTACCTGGATAGATCTGACACCATATTTCATGTCATAAGTTGCATCTGCATGAGAAGGCCTATAGGCAACTGACATTTCATCATAATCCTGAAAATCCAATGATATAACAATTAAAACCTTCTGTGCACCTTCCAAAGGATACAAAAAATATCAACTGAATATAACATGGAATACATATGTGTATACTTCTCTAATAACATATGTTACAATAAGATTATATCATCCTAAACTCAAATGACTTAGCTGATCCCCAAAGGACACCCTATGGCTTGTGTCCCTACTAAATTTACTTTTTGTATTGCAGTTCAAGAGGCAGGATGCATAATTTTGTCCTCCTCTCACACAGGCATAAATTTATAACTGAAATAGGACCATGACCCTACATGAAATCACCATTATAATGCACAAAATAATACCGGAAAAACAATATTTCATATTAAAAACATCCAAGAAGGATTCTTGAAAGCAAACCATACACCTTCTGAAATAGTAAATGAAATACCATTTCAAATCATTTTCTACCCACAGTGCAGCCAACATATCCAAATTTGCCAGTTAAAAAGTTTTCATAACGTCTTCGAGCTATTACATATGTCTAAGCACTAGGGTATAGTCCCAATTGTTTATTACAATTTCATTTTAAGAAAATTGCATAGATGCTTGGTAGAATAGTAGACATATTTTTCAATGAATAGGTTGCATAATGTCGCTTAGATTTTCCATCTTTGAACCAACTATCAAATAAGAGCCTAACTATAGAAACTCACATGTCCTCTCTGATCAGTATTTGGTACAAACACATGGATGGGTGTTCCAGTAGTCACTCCTACAGTTAATATACCAGGCATCAGTCCATTGAAAGGAACCTGAGCAGATATTTGTCTTAGCTGAACAGAAGACAAAAAAAGCAAAAAAAGTCAGATTACGAATGTTTGCAAAAACTAACCTTCAGAGACACCTGAAGATATTCTGCATGTATCAGTCTCTTTTCTAGGGGTGGTTATTCGACTTTGTCCAGGCCTCCTGCATAGCTCAAACTGTTAATCATTTGAAGGAAGACCAAATATGGAATTCCTACGAGACAATACACCACTACAGATATTTTCATAATACACAGCTACTCAGAACAGCACCAAGGAATCACATGATGCAACCAACATTCCAGAACAAGATGCCCTACTTCTACACAAAACTCTCAAATTACCTCCTATCAAGATCTACTTGCAAATCAGCTTCAGAAAGAGGGATCCGAGGAGGACATCCGTCGACTATACAACCAACACCACCTCCATGAGACTCTCCAAAAGTTGTAACACGAAAGTGAGTGCCAAACGTACTTCCCGCTGCATGTATTTCTGTTTTGAGCAACCATAAGAAGTCAGAAATCAAATCCTAAGCTTTGTAAAACTTCATATACAAAAAATTCACAGTAAGTAATCTCAGTTAGTATTCTATAAAGCCAAAAATTCATATTCAACATTTATATTACATGGATGTAGAGTCAATGCCCATGGCATAAAGTTGGCCACTTGGCCTAAAGTCTAACATGCCCTCAAATCTCATGATTCTCAGACTTGTACTCAAATGGTGGGTGCCTCTAATCTTATAAACTAAGAAGAAATTGTGCTCCAGCAGAAAAATAAAAAGAGATCACATGCTTTTAAAGGAATGTTGCCCACTGTAATACACAGGTAGCACTGCCAATCTAAAAGCAGTGGATGAGTGAGCCAGAAGTTCCAACTAAAGTGTCATACTTTTCTTTTCCAAATCATTTTACTAGATAATTTCAAGACCAAATAAGTATAATCAAAGTTCATACAAACTAGATATAGAAAGAAAACCTTGATGCACTGAACAATGAAAGAGCAGAAAAAGAAGTCGTCTTTCCTATTACCCCACATTTTTGCATAGTTTGAATGTGAAAAATATCATGTCAATCAACCAAAAACCCGTTTCTTCTCTTGAATGACAAATTCTACCGCTCATAGGCCCTTGCAAAATCCTATCTTAAATTTTCATTGAAAAAGCTATCACTTGGAATAAAAATTCAATAAATAACAACAACAAGAAGAAAACTTGAAAATCACATCAGAATATACAGATATTAAAATTGTGTACACTACAGTTTCAACAATTATCTATAGAATTAAAAAAAAAAATTATTATAAATTATAAAAACATAAGACAGACACTCACGAAGCTTTTTGGGGGGTCGTGGGCGGAAGGAGATATGAACGGTGGAGATCGAGAGCTTCCGGAGACCGGACCCACCAAGTCTGGAAGCTCCGAGGAAGGGCTTGGATGAGATAGAAGAAGAAGCCATTCAAGTAGAATCGAATTCAGCACCAAATCCACCAAAAAACAAAGAAATAGAGAAATTGGTATTAATATTTTGGGGTAGGTATTGCTGTTTTTATGTGCTTCTGGTGGGGAAGTTGGTTGTTGTGGTGGTAGTGGTGGTGGCAGTGATGGTTGTTATGGTTATATAGGAAGTCAGTCGCCACCTACCCTCCTCCAGCTACTTTTTGTTAAAAAATGATTTATTTATTTTTTTGTCAAATTTTGAGTGTTAGGCAGTGGTCATTGAAGATCACCAATTAATTAATTAATTAATTAAGAAAAACATAGATTTAAATTGTTGTTAAGGATGAATTTAGCCTTGTGTTTTTTCAAATATCCAATTGGATTTCTCTTTTTTTTTTTTAATTTCATCTATGAGTTTTTATTTTAGTTCAATTAAATCTGATTATTGTTAAAAAAAATAATAATTTCTTATATTAGATTAGAATAGTAATTTTATTTAATATAATTTATGTATTATTAAGAAAATAATTTTTGTAATAATTAATAAAATATTTATATATATATTATATATATTAAAACTAGAGCATTTATAAAGTTTGAATCACTCTTTACTCATCATTTGATTTATTTTTTTATAAATTTTAAAATTTTTTATATAATTTTAAATAATAAATATTATATAATTAACAGGATATTTAATATGAAAGTTAAATTTTTTTTTTCTTCTTTCATATAATAATCTTATTTGAATAAATTAAAATAATAATAATAATAATATAAATAAATAAATAAATAAGTAGGATAGAATAATATTTTTAATATATTATAATTATTTTCATTATATTCTTCTTTAATTTTTTATTGAATAATTAATAATTTAAATTTTTATATTAATATCTCAATATAAAAATATTAAAAAAAGATCGATTTAAAATCTATTATAACAATCATTATTATTTATATAAAGTATATCATAATTTTTTATTTAATAATATTTATATATTTTTATCTTTTTATACCGTATGAAAATTAATTAAAAATATTTTTTAATGATAAAATCATGTGAGTATTCATAAAAATAGAATTATATAAATAGAAATGATAACTCAAGTATTATAATTTCTTTCCGTATAAATAGTTTTTGTGCGTTATAATATTATAAATTAAATATAATGGATGCTTGTTTTATAATTATTAAAAATTAGTTAATAATTTTTTCGTTTGCAACTCATAATAGATAATCTAATTCATTTAACAAATTTTAAAAAATAAATAATTATTATATATTAATTACACCACTTTTTTTTTTTTTTTTGTTCTATCAGCTCATAGTTGATTCAATAATTTAACTCACTCCAATAAAAAATTGTTATTATTAAATTAATGTTTATTTAATCCCTTTGTTTATGACTCATTAAAAAATAATAAATAATTATTAACATATTATTTACAATATTTCAAAAGGCCATTTCATTCATATTTTAAAAAAATTACAAATTAATTATAACTTTCTTAATTAATATTTTTTTATTTTATAACACAGTAAAATTTAAATAATATATAAATATATATGAAAAATTAGTTTCATATATATGTTAATAGTGATTTTAAGTCTAAACAGCCACTAATTTTCTTTTTAAATAATTAACATTTGTTAATTAATAGTCAGTCATGCATGGACTTCCTCTAATCTCCCATATCAATCAATGGGTAAATGAGAAATTTTTTTTTTCCTACACATTAGCTCCATTGCGACTCGAACTCGAGATCTTAAACCTCATTGTTTATGAATGTCAATATTGATAATCAATTTTAAAAAATCAAAATTTTTACACTCTCTTGTGCTTTGACCAGAAAAAAAAAGCTGGGGAAAAAAAGGTTATTTATTAAAGAAAAAGAAAAGATGCTACATTGCTCCTGACCTCCTGTATTCTCCAGGCCTAAGTGTGTTTGTGTGTGTGACAATAACAGACTCTTAAGAAGAAAACCAATAAAATACAACAGACTCTTAATATTCTACAATGTTCTTTCTGCTCCTATTGAAATTCTACCACTGTCTTTGCTGGAGCGCGCGTCTTCAGTAACATTTCATCATACTCATCTTCAGGGTTTGATAGAGCAACAATGGCCCCTCCTGCTCCTATAGAAGCTTCACCATCATGTATTACAATAGTTCTTATCACAATATTCAGATCTAACGTTTGATTATATGAGAAAAATCCAATAGAACCTGAGTAAATGCCGCGGGAACAACTTTCAAGAGAATCAAGAAGTTCCATAGATCTCAACTTTGGAGCACCTGTCATTGAACCACCTGGAAATGCAGCCCTGACACAGTCAACTGCATTTATGTCGGACCTCTTCTTTCCTCGAATTGTACTCACCATGGTATGCACAGTTGCATACGATTCCACATCCATAAGATGTGGCACATGAACAGAGCCAGGTTCGCAGACACGACCAAGATCATTCCTCAAGAGATCAACAATCATCAGATTTTCAGCTTGATCTTTTTCACTGTTTAGGGAGAGAGTCAGTTCATTGTAAGGAGAGATTAATTCTTAGACTCAAAATGCATTATTTTGTATAGTTCAAATCTGACAATAAAAGTCACGAGACCAAGATCTATAAGATGTGATATGCATAGTTGCTGCACACATTTATCACTTCTACTCGACTACTCGTGAAGTACCAGTATAACCAGAAGTATAAGAAAAGCTCTCAGGAGTATTTGCAACCAGTCACATTCTAGAAAACAAGCAAGTCGGGATAATAGACTGTAGAATTGTCAAGAGAAGGTAACTTTTTCCATCATTGGATATTTTGGATGGGCATTTCACCAATTCATAAGCTTCAGAGGTTCACAATTAATAGGAAAGGAAAATGATTTAAATATTATGTGAATAAATTTCAATAACTGAATTTTTTTTTTTTTTTTCCACTTGATAGTAGAATCTCTTCACTCAACAGAAGAAATAATGCTTTAAAACTTCTGAAAAAGCGAGAGAGAAAGAGAAAGCGAACAGATTCTTATTACCTGTACTGCAATTGCAACTTAAGCTGCTCATCTTCTTCCTCTGTTGAGCCACGAGCTACAGTACCCTTAATGGGCTTTGCTTCCAGAACACCATTTCTATCCAAGTGCAGGAACCTTTCAGGGGAAGAACAGCAAATGCACAAATTTTCATTTGAAAAATTAAGCCATGCAGCATATGGTGCTGGATTTTTCTCTCTAAGGTGAAGGTAAAGTCCCAGAGAATCTATATCTCGAACTCTTTTTCTGATCTGAGTAGTGAGGCACAACTCATAGCTTTCACCATCTCTAATGTATTCCAGACACTGGTTCACATCTTTAATATACTGCTCTCTAGACTTCTCAGCATGAAAGCCTGACCCACATGAGGAAAATTTTGCAGGTTGTGAAGTCTGTTTCTCTAACTTCCTTGCTGAAGAAGCTTCCAAATGAAGGAGCTTTTGTTCAACACCATCCAACCATGTTGTGTTGCTTGTGCTTCCTTCTTGTATGGACATTATATAAACATCATCATAAAAATGGTCAATGACTACAAAATTATCAGCAAAGAAAAAGCAAGCATCTGGTGTTGTAGATCTGTAACGATTGGATAACACGCCACATTCAACTTTGAGGTTATATCTGTATAAGAAAGGATTAATATCAGTCAGTCTAGGACAACATGGATACAAAATAGGATGTTTAGTTACTCTTTTCTTTAAGTAGAAAACAGCTTTCTCCATTTCTTTCTTCTCTAATGAATGAATAAACAAGCATATGTTTATTACTTCTAACAGCATCACAAAGATGCTGATTAACACCACGCAATCATCAAAGCCATAACGGAAACAGAAGTTCTCAAAGAAATAATTCTTGGAAATGACCAAACTAAGCCTGAATAAGGAAGAACCTGGCTTGACTTGGTTCAATTACTGTCCTAATGCTTGCCAGAAACAAGCTGAAGCATGGTTAACAAACTCAATTGAGAGGAAGATGATCAAATGTAGAAAAATTTCAAACAAGAACTTAATATGTTGTCTAAAAAATATAAACAAATGATCATTTTTTATGAGGAGAACTTTTAACATGCAAAACAACACTAGCAAATTCATTACGCCAATCAGACAAGAATGAAGACAAACGTTGGGATAAACTTACCCAATATAGCCAATATATCCACCATAAAACTCAAATGGCAGTCCTTCAAAATCTTTTTCATCATAACGGAATGATAGGAGTTCCTATGAACAAATAACAAGAAATGTAAATCTGACAGGAGCTAGTAAGCATATTAAAGATAAAAATATATTTTTTTATTCAGCATGAACCCAGAAGAAAACATGTAATACAAGAGTCCATGATCATTCCCTACAATATTACATGGTTTGTGCATGAAGCATAATGGGGCACATGTCCTCAGGGGCATACAAATTGAAAAAAATTGCCATGAACAAGAGGTTTTATGTTATTACCATGCAGACATACACACCCAAAGCCCTAAATACCCTCCCCTCCAGAGCCCTCCACCCTCCCAAAAAGGAGAAAAAGAGAAGAGAAAAAAAGGAGAAGAAAAAGAAACAAAATGGTTGGTAATGCAACATTGTTAAGAATGATAATAGAAATCATGGCTTTGTGATGAAAAATTATTCCCATGTTTTTTTTCTTTGAATGAAAAATTATCCCCATTGAAAATAATTATTCACAACCTTTTACGTGGCATATGAGAATGCTGCCCATTGCTGCCCAAACGGATGATTAGCCAAGTAACCATCAAGTCACTCTTGTTGATTCCACAGAAATTATTCCAAAAGAAAGGAAACCTCAACTGGATTGAAATTGAACAGCTAGGTTTACAACGTACTCACCGCTTCCCTTTAGTGGATATTATTTTTTAAATTCAAATAAAATAACAGAATAGCACTCTTTTCCAGGAATACTATGACCTTGCTTTACAGCAGGAGATAATGTGGACGATAAAACTATTCTTGTCAAATATAGCTAAAGCGTGACCATTTCCAGTTCATCCAATCAGGCATTTGAATGAAGAGTCTGTCAACGAGAATTGACAACAGAATGTAAATAAACCCAAAGAACTACACAATCTTTTACCTGGTTCAAAAAATCAAGAAAGCCTTTTTCCAAATAAATGCTACTGGTAGCGCCTTGAGCATCTTCAATCGATAAATGACCACCACTTTTAAAACCCATATCACTGAAAAATGAATGCAGTATTCATCAATTTCCTTTAAAGGTTTACCTGCACATTATTTTTTTTTTCCCCACAGAATCTTGCAGCCAATTTACTTTAGAAGCACTCTATGATAACTTGATATTTAATACAACAAAAACACAGCATCAAACCTACCACTAAAGGAACATTTAAAAATAAAAAAGAAAAACAATTCAAGAATTTTGAAAAATAGTTGACAGACAAATTTTGTACAAACCTTTGATCTGACAATCTAAATGTCATTTGCTTCCAAAGTGATCCACCTTTACCCCCCATAAATGAAAAGCGTGCCCTTCTCTAAGCAATCAAAGCAGAAAATTGAATAGACATCAAAATTTTAGAAGTTACAATGGTAGTTATAATGAAGTTGATGACAATAACATAACATACATATATAAAAAAAAAAATTACCAACACCAAAAATGAAATGGTGCCCAAACAATAAAATCATAAAAATGCAAATCATTCCCCCGCACTTGACCATTTCAAAATGTTAACTGATGTCCACTTCTTTTTAAAGTAATATCCACTTCTTTTTAATTGATTTTGCACATTCTTCCATTCAGACATCATCAACAACACGTAAAATCAATCTACATTAGCATTTGGCTGTTGAATTATATTTCTATAAATATATCTACCAATCCATATAAATGCAAACAGTGAATACATGAGTATCTACATCCAGATTCAAGAGCAAGTCAAAATTAAGAGGTCCAATTCCAAAAGATAACGGTGCAAGTCAAAATTAAGAGGTCCAATCCAAAAGATAACAGTGCAACTAAACCCAGTATGGTATTTGTCCATATGCTCCGCAGAATTGTCTCCATATGGCTCCATAATCAAGTTTGTTTCTCTGGCTTTTTGAAGCCAAAGTATCTAATTATGAACCTCAAATATTCAATAAAGTCACATGAGGAAATAGAGACTATATGGGCAAATTCTAATCCTCTCCGTTATTTGCCCAATTTGATACCAAATACTAATTCTAAAAGAAAATTTTGTTTAAGGTTAAAACTTAGCCAGTAACAAGCCTCGGATGATTAGATAAGCAAATTTTTTATTAAAGAAAAGCATGGGTTATCCAGCACATTTTGCAGGTTATTAACTTACTATTAAAGAAGGGAAGCTCTTAAGCACTGAATATTTCTTTTTTATTAAAAATGGGAATCAACAAAACTAAAAATCCATTTCAACAGATATAAAAATAAAGGATACTAAGAAATGCAGTTTTTGGCTTATAGATGATTAAGCAGTAAAAGAAAAACCTTTTCTACTGAGGAACTGTCCAACCAAAAGGTATTTTCAGCTTTATTAGCACCAAATAATTCGCAAAATATATTTCTTGATTCACCTACGCATGCCGCCAACTGATCGAACTTCCTCCATTTCAACTTCAAATGTTTTACACCAATGTTTGATTCTGGAAAACTCAATAAGCTGGAGATGCTAAAACAATTCTTCTCATCCACATTGCCAATTAATTTCTGACTTCTTGAAGTTTCTCTAAATGGTCGAGCATCTTCAAAGCATTTTAATGACCCAGTTCTAGGAACTCCAAAAAGCTGACTAGCACCAGGCACCTGCATGCATGCTATAAAAATTTACTGCTCAGAGGAAATGAAAGGCTTCATAGATGCATATCCAAATGTAAACAGCAGTAATCATGAGGGATGAAAAAGTAATGCCAAATTGTTCTGGAAGGAAGTGCACAGGGTATGGAAAGAGGGTGAACCAGTTGCTCAAAGCATATGTAGGATGTAGGTGGTCATGCCATGCCAACTACATTTATTGCTAAGTTGTGCAATGACACTATACACTTCATATTTGTCATACACAAATTCATTGACAATGACATCATTTTTACCCAAAAAACACCAGAAAGGTGCATATTTGATCATACAGAGACATGCAAACATGAGTAGGATATAGCCAAAATGTACACCCATGCTAGAAAAGATCCATGACAGCTTGAGTAGGACATAACCTAAATGTACAGGCATACTAGAAAAGATCCAAAAAACTATGCACAAATCAAAAAGATTATCCCCAATACAGGAGGCTTTTTGCTTGGTGAGGCTCAAGGAGGGGCATCTATCATACACAGCATTCCCCTTTGCTTTTTTTCAGAGTTGTGTCCATCACTCAAACTCGTGACCTTCTAGTCATAGAAAATGAGCAACCTTACTGTTGTGCCAAAATTCACCCTCTAAATATACACATATACATGTGGAAACAGAAAAAAATAGCAGAGAAGAGATTGAAACAAGTTCACTGACAAAAAGTATAAATTGGCTTTAAAGAGCTTCAGTTTACCAGCATAAAGGACATTTCTCTCATTAACAAATGTTGACCTCAATCTCTGCCAATAATCCCGTGTCATCTCTCTAAAATTCTCAAATATTTGCCTCCCATGACAGGTTGCAATACTCTCCGGATGAAACTGGAAAAGGAAATAAAAAATATAACTCCCAAAAGGCAAATCAGGGGTAACCAATTGCAAGACAATGATAGTATAACAAACCTGTAAACCATAGTGAGGCCTAGTAGAATGTACAATACCCATGAGAATTTTTTCCCAATGCACTTCTTCGGAGTGGCTAAAAGACCAAGAACCATTACTTAATTCTGATGAAGAAGTGCCGAAAGAAATACTCGGCTTAATCTGACTATTACAGGCACCAGGGTTAAGATCAACATTCTTAGATTCAAGGAAAGAATGTGTGCCAGTAGAAGTTGCCCAAGCAATTGGTACAAGTTCCTTTGGGAGTGATTCTGCTTCTATAACAAGAGAGTGATATCGGACCACCTGTAATAATCAAAGTGGGAAATAGTGTTAGTTGTGATACTCATAAGCACCAGATGGATCCTAAATTCCTAATAAATGTAATACATACTACAAAACCATCTTGACAATTCTCTGGGAGTAGTTCTAAGTTCGTAATAATTAACATTTAGAAATTCTTATAAAGATGACAATACTAATTCTATAAAACAGGACAGCACGCAAGAAAGAATTTTTTTTTTTTTTTTACACTCTTCTATCTGAAAAAGAGAACCTGCAATTCAGTTTCTAGTAATTTGGCCTATAGAACTCAAAAAGTTTGGTTCTGATTACCAATTCAAGTGACCTTGTTGTAAAGTGTTCTTCCAATTAGTTTATAAGCAGAAAATGATAGTGTATTCTTTTAATTGAAATCAGACTCTCAACTGTCTTATTGTAAGAACATTGTACCATTCTAGGGATTATATCATCTTGAGCATGAAATAATATTTAAATAACAAAAAAGGAGATTAGCATAGAAGAACAGCATAAATGATCTTATTTCAAGAGATGTATCTTCTTTAAAAAGGTATCACAACATTGCATGTAAATTATGTACCAGTATTTTTTTCCCATTTCAAAGGAATGCCATAGAAAGCAATATATTATATGGAGAAGGCCAAATCAAAGCTCATTTCATTTCTCAAATAAGTAGACAGACTCACCTTGAATCCAGATTTTCTGCCAGAAGGAATATTATGGAAGAGTCTGCACCCATTATGCTCAATTTCACTGTAAGGCACAAGTTCTTTTGTTAATAGAAGGGGAAATTTGCATATAAAACTATATGGGAAATATGTGTAACTCTATTGGTAGATAACGGCTATAGTATGGATGATATGCAATAGACAAAGATGATGCAAATTCAAAAGATAGATTCAGTTCATAAAATCTTACCACTAACATACATCCTCTACAGTATGAAAATTACATGACTAAATAGACAATAAAATATAGTTTATTCAGTGTACCTCATGCGCCCATGGACTGGCTCAGATGCATGGACAATTTGAGCACCATGTACATAACCCAAAGCCTGTCATATTAAAATTCAAATTCAATTCAGCAGTAATACAAAGAGATTTTAGTCAAAGATTTGTCAATGGGAAGGAAAAGTTATAATGCAAGCAAATGGGAAGACTGCTGCCTTAATCAAAGAATAAAAAAAATAATTGATTTAACTTGACATAACATAGTTCATAGAAATATATACACCAGCAGTAATTGGTCAAGAAACACGAGGTGTAAGAAGCATGAAAGAGCAAAATTTCAAATACCTGGTGACCAAGACAAATACCCAAAATAGGAATGTCCCTGCACTCGAGCAGCAACCGAAGACATATTCCTGTAAGATTCAAATGAGCTCTGAAATGGAATCACATCAACTTCACCAAAATAAAAATTATGAAACAAGCACAATTCTAGTTGCATCATCATTATTGCAGTAAAGAATCAAATTCTACAAATTTATACAAGCGAGGTTGATGCCTTCTGAAAAAAACTCAAGCTAAAGTTTTCTGCACTGCATATTAAGGCCGTGGAGGATCTCAACAATAAAACTCACTGTAATACATATCTAATAATAATAATAATCAATGTCATTTGCAACTTTAATTGCATTGGCAAATATGCGAAGCAGACTAGCAAGCCATGATTCAAAGTCCATTCTATCATGTCAAGGTCACCGTTAAATTTTAGGCCTAAACGGAGGATACAACTATTGCCAAACTATGTTTCCCTTTGAATATTTGAGACTGCTGCACTATGCAAATGTGATAAAATAGAAAAAAAGGATGGAAACAGAATTCTCAATCATACCGATATCAGCTGCACAGGTTGGAGAACCAGGCCCAGGTGATATAACAATATTATCAAATGCTTGTTCCTTAAACAAATAGTGGCACAATTCTTCCCATGTCCACTCATCATTCCTCACCACCACAGGAGGCACTGATATATGAATATGTTAGAATTGAACCAATTTTTTTTTATCGAGTATAACAAAGCAATAGCAGAAAAGAAAGGGAAAAAAAAAAAAAAAGAATTACCCCCATTAACAACAGAAAGCTCCTGGTAAATGTTATAAGTATAACTATCATAATTATCAATCAACAATGTCCTCACGAAATCAAGCTTCGGGCTAGGCTCCTCTAACTTTTTCTTTCCCATAAAAGACCCTTCAAGATGTCCAGACATTAAATGGCTAGAAACCACCATTCTTTTGCCATTACAATAAGATTCTTGAACATTCTCATTCTTATTAAAAAACCCAATTCCCAGAAATGGTTTTGTAAATGGTAAGTTGGGATTATAACACTTAAGCCCCTCAAAACAAAGATTTGTAAGATCCAAAGAAGAAGAAGAACACAAAGCAAATTTCATCTTGAACCCTTTATTTTATTCAGCAGTTTCTGCAAAGATAAAAAAAAACAAAAAAGATTAACATAAAATGAAACATTCAAGAAATGCAATCTTTAAAGAACAAAGCAACAGATCTTGACAGCGTCAATTCAAGATTTACATGAAAAGAAGTTGAGAAAGAGACCTTAGAACATGTGGTATGAAGCGTGAGAGAGAGAGAGTTAATAAGAGTAGTTTTGGGTGTCTGGTGGTGATGGAGGTGGTTGAAGGAGGAGGAGGGAGATAAAAGCCGCCAGTGTAGATTAGATTCTGCGGCTTTGAACCGTCAAAAGTGTCGATATAAGGTGGTGGCGGAATCTCTGTTAATTGGTTAGGATTCTTTGGCCATATGCCAAATCTACCTACTGCGCGCCTTCTGTTTTTTTATTTATTTATTTTTTCCTTTCTTGTTTAATTGACTAAAATATTATGTAGTGTTTGAGATTCAGCAAAATTAAATAAAATATTATTGAATTTTTAAAATTAAGTAAAATTAATATTTAAATTTCAAATTGTTAATAAGTAGCTATTGTATTCAATATTTAATTTCATCATATAAAATAATTTTTTTAATTTTTCGTTAAATAAATTAAAAATAAAATTTAAAAATAAAATAAAATAACTTATATTCCTAAAATATTCTCATTTACGATTTTTATATTTTTATTTTTATATTTTTTCTATTTTTCTTTATTTTCTTTTTATTTTATTTCACTTTTTTTCATTTTCCTTCTCGTAACTTTTAATCTATAACTATTCAAACGTACATAAATCTTTTCTATTTATATGGTTAGATCAAAATGGAGATTGGAGATTTACCATTATTATTATTTTCATAATTTCACCATTGTTCTATATCATCGTCTTCATAGTTTCACTATCATTTTTCAAAATTTCATTTTAACTCAGTAATCAAAGCACTACCTTCTGCTGTCAGTGTTTTTAAAGGAATTTTTTTTATTTATTTTTTATTAATTAGTTAATAAATTAATTAATTGTATAAAGTTTAGTTTATTAAAATTGAAGGAATGAAAATTTATATATGAATATTGTAATTGATGAAATTGTGTGTAGAATAAATGATTCGATTATAATAAAAAATGAAGAAAATTTAATAAAAGGTTAATATAATGGCATAAAAAATAAAATTTAATAGAAAATGAGGAGTATTTTTATTTTTTTATAGTATTTTATAAAATATTTGACGAAATGACCACTTTGTGTGACAAAATTAAATATTAAAAATTTAATAAATACTTTTTTAAAAAATAGATATCTAAATATTAATTTGGTTAAACTTTAAAAATTAAATATTATTTTATCCTTTTTAATTTAATCAGTTGCAATTGAAGGCAAGAAGCTTAATTTAGATTTTTTTTTTGTGTGTGCGCGCTATATTTTTATTTTTTATTTTGGTATTCCTATATTTTCTTTATAATTATTAATGTATGCTTGTGAATATATTTTATTTAGATTTTATATTCTTAAAAAGTAATATATTATAATATGTGATGACTATATATTAATTATGAGAGATCTTTAAACATAATAAGAATATGTTCTTCTATTTATAATGGAATGAACCCAACTCAATATGATTTCATAAGTAAGATCATCATGCTTCTGTTCAGGGATAAAATTAGAAATAGAAAAGTTAAATTTAATATGATAATAAATTAAATTAAAGGGTTAATTAAAATTTTTTTAGAGAATATATATATATATAAGATTTTAAGAGAGATTTTATTTACGCATCTATTTTTGTTTTACGTGATTTTATTTTAATTTCGATGTAAATAGATAAAATATATTCATATTCTATTTAATAATTTGATTTATTATAATATTTTAATAGGATTATTTGGATTTGAATAATGTAGTTATTATGATCATACAAGAAAAAATTCATATCTTTTATCAAATAATGTTTGTACTGTTAATTATATATTAGTAAAACTCAATTTAAATGAAATTTTATGAATATAATGTAATTGAAATGAAATCTAGAATAAAATTTATGTATTTAAAATAATTTTTAAAATGACAAAAACTATTTGAATTTTATTGCTTTAAATTGCTGATGATGAATTTTATCATACCTCTTAAAACTATCAATACATTAACAGTTTTTTTTTTCCTTCTCAAAAAAAAAATTATATTTTTTAATTTTTTTTAGATGAAAGTGAATTCTTGTTCACATTATAAATCATACTCCTCAATTCAACATAAAAGATGATAATGTTTATAAGTAAAAAGATTATAGTGCTAACACAATAATTGATTTAGAGAATTGATTGACTGTTTTTATTTTATTTAAAATTAATTTAATATAATATATATTAAAAAATTATTTTTTCTAACTTGAGAAATTAATTTACAGTAAAATTTATATAAATTAATATCATTTAGATTTAAAAAATTTATTAATTAAAAAATATATTAATTAATTAAATATTAATTTAGCCTATTAATTCAAGTCAGAATCATATAAAATTATTATATAATAGATATTATTAATTTCTCAAATATTAATTTATAAAATTTTTATTGTACTCCATTATTTCAAATTATATATATATATATATATATATATTAAAAATTACCATATAAAATAAATATAATAATTATATATATATATATATAGTAAAAATTACCATATAAAATAAATATAATAATTAAATATTTAAATTATAAATATATATTATAATTAATATATCAATGTATTTAATCATTATTAATTAATTTACAATCACACTAAATTTTCATAAAAATGTCTCAATTTATACCTAATAAATACAAATTTGTCTAACTAGAAAATTGCATTGGTTTATGCATAAAAGGGCACGTGAGATTTCTAAATTTTGCCAACTGTAGCATTAATTTTAACTAATTAAAAAAATTATATTTTCTTTTTTTTATGTCATTTTAAAAAAAAAAAATTTTAAATTTATCTATCGTTCTTTAATATTAATATAATTTTAGTCATTTTATATCAATTTTACCATTTTCTACAACCAAGTATTTAATAAAGTTAATTTTGTAAAATATTTTTCTTTTTTGAATAAAGCATAGCATTAATGGAGTTAATTTTATAATTAAAGCATACACACTTTATTAGTTATTAAGGAGCAGTAAAGTAATTTTAGCTCATAATTAAACTCCTTCTTAATTTGTGTGTTTAGTAAAAAAAAGACAGATAAAAAAAAATTGAGAGTGTAGTTCTTATTCCTTTGAGTCCAATTTCTAAAGATTGAAGGATATAAAGATAGTTTGGTGGTATCTATTTGTAGATTTATAAATATTATTGTTTGAGCAGGAACGAAGTGTGGACCTAAAAAAATATTTTTCTATTTAATAGGATTTTTTTAAAAATTTTTATAAAAATATCAAAAAAATAAAAAAATATATTTTTACTGTTTCAAAAATATTTTTTCAAAAATATAAAAAATACGATACATACCAAACATATTATCAACATATATCAAACATATACCAAACATATTATCAACATATATCAAATATATATTTAAAATTATATTTAAAAAAAAAGAACAATAAAAAAAAATATAAATAATATAATATTTTTTTTTTTTTTAAGGATAGCCAAGATCCACCCAAATCACCCTTATTTGAGTCTCTGTCTGTTCATGGGAGTTAAATACTTCATGTTTGGCTGTTGAGAAAGTAAAAAAGAAAAAACTCCATTTTTCTAGAAATTATATAATTGAAAAAAAATTGAACTCACAAGGTATATATATATATATATTTAATTTTTTAACAAAATTAGTTCTTGAATTGCTAGAGAGTGTGCGTTTTTATTTTACTTTATAAGTGTGTGTGTTTTCAATTATATATGTATTTTAAGAGAAAATCAATGATATTAAATTGAAAAGAAATAGTAGTATTATAGATCGTCCAGCTAAGAGTAAAAAAAATACCAGATGTCATTTTTTTTTAAAGCTATCTACATGCGTGTCACTCACAATTTAATTGTTGTACAAGTGTTTAATAAGTTCAAAAATAATAATTCAATTTTAATCCATTTGTAAATAAGGTGGGTGAGTATTACATGTCTATTCTAAACTTATTATATATATATATTTTATTTTTTTATCTGTCATTTAAAATTTTACATACATATTAAAATATTTATTAATTAAATTCAAAATAACTTATTTAATTTTATATTTTTAATCTTATTTTAAATTAAGTTATTGTCTAGCAATCCTTTGCCGAAGTGCTCGCAAGCTTTTAAATTGAGAGAGTATTTGAATTAACTATTTATAATTGTTTATTTGAGATAAAATTAAAATATTTTTTTAAGTAATAAAAATTTTAATTGAGAATTGTAACTCTTATATATTATTTTTAATAATTTTTTAATTATCGATTTGTATATTTTTAAACAGTAATTAAATTTTATAATTGATCATTTAAACACTTTTGAATCTTCTAATATAATTATCTTTTCGATTAGGGTTTTAGTCGGAATTATAATAAGAAATGTTGATGTTATAAAAGGATTTTTAATGTAGAAAAAAATATTTTTTCTTGAAAAATAAAAATATCTTTTATATATTTAAATAAGTTTTTTTAAAGTTTTCCATTAAATGTAATAAATTAAGATTTTGAAACTCCTTTGATTTAAGCAACTAAAATATATTTTTCTTAAATAATATGCAAAGTCTTATTATCAACACTTACCATATGAGGCCCTCTTAAATTTGGGGCCTTAGACAAACTTTCGTTGTCTGCTCCTAAGGTCGGCCTGTTATCGATATATTAAATGTGTTGTTTTATTTGTCCCAATACAGGATGCAAAAGTTGTCTCTCATCAATGAAAACAACACTCTTATTAATTATTAAGGAATTTTTTTAAAAATACCGAAAAATAAAAAAAATATATCATTTTTACTGTTAATTTTTTTTTAAATACTATATATCTAAAAATATTTTTTCAAAAATATTATATATCTAAAAATATTTTTTTAAAAATACGACATATCAAAAATATACTACACATATACCAAACATATATCAAAAAATAGTAAAATTGAAAAAAAAACAACTGTAAAATTGAAAAAAAAAATTAAAAAATAATATATTTGTATAATATTCTCAAAAATTAATAATAAAAAAATAAACTTTATCTTTTTTTTTTTTAAAATTTTATCACCAATTTTAATTTTTGTCAATTAAATAATCAAACAATTTAAAATGATATAATACTATCACATAATAATTTATCTATTCTTCTTACCTGATATTGAAGATAATGTAATATAATATAAATTTATTATCAAAAATTTTATATGCATCAACCAATAAATCATACTTATCATACCATATTATATTAAAATAAATAAAATTGTAAACTAACACACATTAATATATAGCCTAACCTTATATATATATAAGAGAGAGAGAAAGAGACTACAAACTTATAATAAAAAAGAAAAAAATAATAAACTATAGACTATATGATCCCCTCTCAGGTTCTCTCTCCATAAGACATTATAATAATAAAAAGAGTCTCTTTTATCCATATGAATAATTGGATTATAATATTTATATAAACTTTTTATTAGATTTAAATAATTAAAACTTATTAGTTAGGGATTAGGGGTTGATAAAAAAAAAAAACTCATTATCAACTACAGAGTTAATCTATTATATTTCTAATATTCCAAGATATTAATTTAGTAACATTTTATAACATTTTTGTTGATTCAATTTCTAAATCTTTCTCTCATGTATAAATATTGTAATTAGATTAATTAATATGATTTTTTGTTTTAATATAATTCAAACCTTATTTCCTTTTACCATAAATTGGACTTTTTTCTTTTAATTATTATATTAACTTTAACATTTACTATTTTTCTGAAAAAAAAAAAATTAAATCTCCAATATCAGGTAAAAAAAAAAGAGGCAATTTGTTGTGTGATAGTATTATATTATTTTAAATAGTTTGATCATTTAATTGATAAAAATCAAAATTGGTGATTGATGTACTTGATTTTGCTCAATATTTGTGCATGAATTTCTCCTAAATTCTTGAGTAAAAAGAATATGAATATTATCACTTTACACATTATTTACTTCAAGTTTAAATTATACAGGAAATAAAGGATTTCTAGATGAAAAATAGCAAAATCAAGAAAAAAAAAATCAAAAATTGCAGAAAGGAGCCACACGAACCCGTGCAGAAGACAACACACGAGAATGTGCAGCAGGCAACACACAAAAATGTGTAGCATCCCATCCTCAAGTTCTAAGCCCGTTGGAGCACGAGCCCATGCAATGAAGAAGCACTAGGTCGTGCACTGAAACATATATAATTTGCAATCTCCACCTGAAATCTTGTACTTAAAGCTCAGATTTGAACCTCGTATATATTCATTCTTTTTTCTCATAAGAAGACAGAACCGCTTGAAAGTTTCAAAAGGCAGATTATTTATTAGAGCAGTAAGAAAAACATTAACTAGATATAAGAAAAATTAAGTAAAAAACCCAAGTGATGGAGGAAGGAGGAGGTACAATCGACTATAAAGAGAATTAAAGCTAAAGAGAAGGAAGAAGAGTAGAGAGAGAAAATTGGAGAGTTTTTTTAATACTCAATCCCTCTCTTATGAATTTAATATCTTTACTCTCTTAAAATTATTAATTATAATTCATGGCTAAATTACACACATTCTCTTTGAAATTACCTTTAATTTAATGTTATCTTTAGATTTCGATTTGTTATATAAAAATCCTCAGACAATAATTTTATTGCAGTAGTAATCCTTGATACCGGTTTCCAGTCAAAATATGCATACGTGATATTTGACTCAGCATTTTTAATATTAATTCATGAAAATCAAGATGCCACATGGACTTTTTATTTATTTATATTTATATATATTTATTTAATAAAAATTAAAGACAAAGAAAAAGAAAGAAGAAACTTTTCTCTTCTTTCTTTTTTCTCACATAAATCAAAATATCAATCCATCAACCTCTATCATTCTTCAAAACGAAATCCATAAATAATTCTAATCTATATTCTTCTTAGCTTCTAAGAAAAAAGGGAAAAATACTCAAAATCACAGTTCAGTGGAGGAGGAATACAATAACTAAAGTTTCTTGTGTTTTTATGAATCTGAAGAAGAAAAAATGGAAAACTTATTTTTGCAAAACACGATAACTAAAGGTTCTTGTGTTTTTGTGAATTTGAAAAAGAAAAAATGGAAAACTTATTTTTGCAAAATCTTTCCAATGTCGATTTCGACAAGTCTTCACTCTAATCGTTATCATCCATGCCTCCTTTCGCCATTAGTCTCAAACTCAATACATAGTACAACAATATTATTGATATAATCGTCCTTTGTGCTCCTAATATTTTCTTCACTACTCTAGGTGGGTTTGATATGTGCTTCTTTTTTTAATTTTTGATATTATTTGGTGATTTGATGTTTGATGAAAATGGATTTGAATAAATCTGTTGGTTATTATTTATTGATGGTTTATAATTTATGTATGAAAAAAGAAGACACATAAGTTGTAAATTTAAATTTGAAAGTTGATAAATTGGGATTTGAAGGTTGATAGTTTTATATTGTGATTTGGTTAAAAAGAAAAGAAGAAAGAGGGTTAAGATGAAGACGAAGAAGAAAGAGTTTCTTCTTTCTTTCTTTCTTTTATTAAATAAATATATAAATATAAATATAAAAATTCACTTGACATTTTGATTTGTATAAATTAATATCCACACATGCATTCCGATAAAATTTTAATTGAAAATGACATAAAGGATTACCACTGTTATAAAATTATTATCTGAGAATTTTTTGCAATAAATCGAAATCTAAAGATAATGGTGAATTAAAAAATAAATTTAATGACAATAAATATGATTTAATCTATAATTCATCTATATATTGCTAAATGAACGATAAAATTGAAAAAATATATACTTTATTATTATTTTTTTGTCATTAAACCTTGATTAAAAACTTAAAATAGAGTACATGACGTTGTAATAAAAATCTTATATATAAATAATACAAATCTTATAGTGTGTGTGTGTATATATATATGTTGACACTAAAGATGATATTTAATAGTTACTGCATGAAATGAGAAACACATGGTGTTCACAAATTTTAACCGTTTACACGAAGAGTCAAATAACCGACAAATGCGAAGTAAAACCTTTGAAAAAACCACACCATGACATTAGTATGATTGTAGGTGCATATGTTGCTTTGAAAATATATTTATATAATTTAAATAATTGACTTAGCGTAAAACTCACTAAATATGAACACTATTTATAACAAAAAAAAAATAAAAAAATCTCATATTTTAATTTTTAATAAATTAAATTTTTTTTTAAATCAGCGTGAATATAAATTAATTTTATAATCAATATAAACACCTTGTCAATTCATGAAAAAAAATATATTTATATTTCATTCTTTCTTTTCGATGCTAAGAAAAAATCTTTGAAAAATCTTATTTTTTTTTTTAATATGGACTGGACCCCTTCGGCCTCCTTAGGCCCAGCATGATCCCTACATATTTGAATTATTGGATAAGGTTTCTTTTTGCTAGTGTGAAACTAATGACTTAAAAATTAAAATAAAAAATAAAAAATTACTGTGGGATTGATGGCTTGTTGAAACTTGTATACAGGATTTAGCTTAATTAAAATAAGGAAAATGTATAAATATGTCTTTAAATTATAATGAAAATATCATATTGATATTTTTTTAAGATGTAAATATAATTTTGAAATTATAAAAATAGAGTATATCGTCTCTTCTCCGTTTATCTTCCTAATAATTTTTTATTTTTGTATTTTTATAAATATATTTAAATATTTAAAAATTCATAAAATATTTATTTTATATTTAAAAATTATAAATAAATAGTCAATAAAATTATTGTAAAATATATTTCATTTTAACATGTTAAAACTTAAAAAATAATTACTTTTCAATTTATCACAAATATTAAAATATAAATTTAATTTCCAAAAAATTTTAAAAATTATTATTTAGTTACTAAATTGTAAAAATTATTATTCACATATATAATTTTACCAGATATAAATTTAATTAATTATATATATATACACCCTAATCCAAATTAATTATTAACTTAAATAATTTTATTTTCTTACTCATTTATTTATAATTTCATTATTTATAATATATTTTCTTCAAATAAAATTTTAATTTGAAATAATTAAATTTTAAAATTTTTCATTATTTATATAGTTAAAAAAATAAATATTAAAAGCAGTTTATATTAAGAGATTAATTAATTTTTCTTAATATATAAAAATCTTATTTAAGAGATTAATTATTTTTTCTTAATATATAAATTTCTTTTTTTTTTTGCCTAATTTTAAAAATTTGAATCCAAATGAATAATATTGGACATTTACACCTGCAATTAACATTTTATTGATCATAAATGGAATAATGATCAATAAGATGGAAATTAATGTATTAGTTCAATAGATTTATAAGTTAAATAATTAA
This sequence comes from Aleurites moluccanus, assembly GCA_948193065.1. Classification (NCBI taxonomy): domain Eukaryota; kingdom Viridiplantae; phylum Streptophyta; class Magnoliopsida; order Malpighiales; family Euphorbiaceae; genus Aleurites; species Aleurites moluccanus. The sequence continues at coordinate 1,614 of CANXYC010249215.1, read as the reverse complement.
ATGATGTCAAGCTGCTAATTATCTAACTTCTAAGACATATATTATATTGTGATAAACTAAAAGAAAATGGAGGTTGATTCCAAGCAATGATGTCATGATCTGCCATGTTTATTGTTAGTAGTGTCTGCAATTACTGATTATATATTATATAATCTCAAATTAATTTACTTACAAGAAAAGTTACAGTCAAATGTTTTTTTATACAATCAAGAGAAACTATTTAATATCCAATGTCTTTTTAACAAAGTTTTAAAATGTAAAATTTTCTTATTTTTAATATTTTCATGAGAAAACTCGAATCCAACTTTATTTTTATTAAAAATTTCGAATCCAATTTAAAAATTTAAATTATTGAATAATGAGATTCAAATATTATGTCAATTTTTAATATTTTTTAATATAAAATTTAGCACATAACACAACAAATTTAAAGATTAATAGCCGAACAGATTTAAATAATAAATTCATGTATGCGCTAAGTTTTACTGATACATTATTATAAGATTAACGGGAGAACACAAATTGAAATATAGAATTGACTGTGATATTATATAAAAATTTCAAATCTAACTCAAAAGCTTAAGCTATTAATAGTGAGACTCATAGGTTAAATTAAATCTTAATATTTTTTGTTAATTATTTTCAATATAAAATCTTTTAGTTCTAATAATTTTTATTAAAAAATTATATATAATACAAATATCAATTACAAATATAAAAATTAAAATATTAATTATATTAAATATTATAATTTAATATACATAAAAAAAACTGTCGAATTTACTGATTTCCAGCACTGTAATTTTAATTTCACTATTATAACAAAATCTCATTAATTTTTTTTTGAAATCTACAAAATTTCATTAACTTAAGTTTAATAAAGTAAGAATTTTTTTAAATTTTAAAGCAATTCTAATATTAAAATCCCTCCAATCTCGAATAGGATTATATATAGTAGGATTCTAACAAGCAGATTATAGTATTTCAAAAGGGGACTTGTTCATGGTTCCTCCAAAATCCAAGTAGAAGAGACTCTTATTGTGATTTGTGACTGTAATACCCTATAAATGCATAACAGGTTTAGTAAATAAAATTCTCAGTATATAGATTAAAATCATCAAAATAATCAATAATAATTTTAGAAAACCAGTTAGAGCGAAAACGGGAAAAAATTTTTGGAAAAAGTCGGTACCGATATCGCCGCCGTAAAAATAGCGGAACGGATTACGGATGAATTTTTGACTCTGGATTGAGGATAATTGATAATTAATATTCATGTGTGAATACAGTAAAAAGAAATTTGAGAAAATATTACAGAACGCTCACAAAACTAGCAAAAGAGTATTTTTCAGTGAATAGAAAAATTTATCAGTCCGAGTTTCAGAACGACTCTAAAACTATTTTTATTAAATAATATTAATTAAAATATGATGTTTAAGTGTTCACTTTAAGTTCAAAATCTCGACAGAACTTTCAGAATAAATTACCGAGCGAAAAAGGACCAAAATCAAATTTTGGAAAGTTTGAGGACTAAAGTGTAATTTACCTATTTCGTCTTATTATATAAGTCAAAATGGGCAGAATTTCTGCCCATTTTTGTTCTTCATCCGTGAA
>CANXYC010249199.1:0-20863 GCA_948193065.1 Aleurites moluccanus | reverse complement strand
CAAATCTTCAAATTAATAAACTAACACCATTTACATTCACTTAAATCATTTTCTACTTCTAAATATGGTGATAATTCCATAAGAACTCGAGGTGGTGCAAAATGACTATTTTGCCCCCAGTTCACAAAATTTCAAGTTTCTTTCAATTTCTTCCTAACAGCCTTTGATGCACTTTTACATGTGTAAAACCATCTAAAATATGCATATTCATTCAATTTAAGCATAAACATGCATCATACATATCATGCAAACATATAAGAAAACCCCATTTAGTTTGCCTCTAAAGGTTGTGTTCTAAGCCTTTCAACTGGGGTGTTATAATGTCAGAATATATACATCAGAATGTCTGAAGTAGAAATCCACAGAAGACAGAAGATGGGATTCTGCAACCTACTCCTCTCCTGAAATGGGTAAACAATGAAATGGTGAGTATAGATGATACTTAGTGAATTTACATGCATCAACAATAAATAATAGGCATCAATAAAGCAATGGTATCAGTCAATAGGATAACAGTAAACAGAATCAATATCAAGGTACAATATAGCCAAAGAATATCATATAGGCTCGGTATCGTATAGAAAGATAGATAAAGGGATGGACTGTATGAAAAGAAATCATACAATCTCCAGTAATCTGTATCAGTATGGACCATGTAGGTCTCCAGTACCATATCTGTATTAGTGAGCATAAGGCTGATCAGACCTTATGGCCAGGACCATAACCCCTCCTAGCTAAGGTATCAGTAATACAATGTGCACAACGCCGACAGTATTTTCCCACTACCCTGTCAAATCGGTAGCTCTGCCAAGCCATATCAGGGTCAATAACAAGGGATACCATAAGCAACAATGGCATCCAGATATCAATTAGTCCAATAACAATCATTTCAATATCAATCAGTTCAATTATCAATATGAACAATGGCAATGTTGTATACAATATACAATCAATGATAAAGGGTTTGGCAATAAAGAAAGACATAAAACAAAAGTTGGTTCGGTGGCGGAAAATGGTAGGTCAATTGGCATGTCAACGTAGCTGGCGACAACGGCATTCAATTGGTAGGCCTATGGCATACAAACCAATAGGCTAAAGGCAAATGAACTAGGTATTTCATCAAACACATGGTGGACATACAATGGCAAGCCAATAGGTTAGGTTTTGGTGTAAACTTGACTTGTCCAATTCAATCAACACAAAGTCACATTGACAAACAAAGTATAGGCATCAAGAAACACAATTAAACAATCATCAAATAGGATCAAATTAGCATGGAATTTCAAAGGAAAATCAAAGAAAATCAAAGGCCATGAATAGTACAAGTGGTTCGGCCAACAATGGGATTTTAGGGCAAGGTTCCAATCATCAATTCAATGATATAGGCATGAAATTTGATGCAATGTAAACTCACCTAAGCCTCCAAAACACCTTTGCACAAGCCAATTTCACCAAATTCACCAAATAGCCTATATAGCACACTTTGATCCCAATTTTCAATTCTACATCAAATAAACCATCAATTAGTTGCCTAATCATATCCAATTAACTAATTCTAACATCAATTAACATAAACAAACTCTAAATCATCAATTCATTTCATACAACTTTAATTTAGCCAACCAAATTAGAGATTTCCATCAAATAGCATTAATTGATGCAAATTGACTTCAAACCCATCTAATTCAACCTAAATAACATCTAAATAAGCAATTAAACTAAGAAAATCACATCTTTACCTCTAAAGCACAAAGTGGACGAAATCTCCCTTTGATTCCTCCTTGAAATCCTTAGCTCCTTTCTACAAATTATGGATGGACATGAAGAGAACTAAGTGGAATTACTAGTTTTCCATCAATTTTCCTTAGAAATCTATAAGAAATGATGAAGAAATTGGAAGAGAAAGGAAGAAATGGGTTTCGGCCAAGGCAAAGGAGAAAGAAGAAGATGAAGAACAAATGGTTAGGGTTTCGGCCAAGGCAAAGGAGAAAGAAGAAGATGAAGAACAAATGGTTAAGGCAAAAATAAATAGAAAATCAAAATTGGCAAATTACAACTAACTCCCCAAACTTTCGTCCATTACACTTTGGTCCAAAATTTTCTGTAATTTATTCTGTCAATTCTGTCAAGATTTAGATATCAGAGTAGGGAGTTAATAAGCTTATTTTAATTTATAATTATTTATAAAAATAGTTTCAGAGTCATTCTATAACCCCGACCGACTAATTTTCACTATTCACCTTTAACTTCCTTATAATTACCATTTTGTCATTAGTTACTTTTTTAGTGTTCCTAAATGATTTTCACTTCTTTCTTTTTATCAAAATTAAACATAAATTATGGTGATCTTTTACCCCTAGATCAACTTCAGAAATTTTTCTGTTGACCGGACTGTTAATTTCTCGACAGTGTTTCCGACACCGCCGCTTTCCAGAAAAGTAACAAGTTCACTTTCTAACTGTGTCTCTAAAATTATTTTTCATTATTTCAAGACTAACGAACCAAATTCTGAGAATTAATCCATGCACGAGAGTTAGGAATTTATAGCGTATTACAGGCATCTCTGTCAAATCCACATGCAAAATAGGCTAATGGAAATCAATAACAATATCAAGTATTCATTAGGAACATTACGGTACAATGGCTTTTGATCGATACACATTATCTTACTTGTCAATCAATGTCAATGCATTTCATTAATCATGTATCGGTTTCTTTACTTGATACAAGGGTAGCTATCAACAATAAATATCATAGAATATGACTAAACATTTGGTGTGCATACTTTTAGAAATATTTTGTTACATGGTCAACCAAGCACAATAGGCATCTCCATATCAATAACTCAATGAATATGGATGATTTCAATCTTGAGGAAAATCAAAGGAACAATAGCAAAGTAGCATTTAATCAAGAAGGAAACATGTTCATTGGGTCAACAAATCAAGACATGAATATGCATAATGATGTATACATTACTCACCTCATAGAGCACTTTCTATTGTACTTTATTTATTCCTTTCGTTTCCAATTCCATTTTCTTAGTTCATTACTCACATGCTCATATACTCATCATTGTCTTTCATTCATTCTTGACTCTACATATTCAATTAATTTTCATTTAGATACCATTTAACATAGAATTACATTACTTATACTTATATTAAAGAAATTCTTAAGAATTTCCAAATTACTAAGGTTTCCTATGCGAAATTGTTTACTGGCAGCGTATGTTCCTTAATCCATATATCTTTCTACACTTATCAAATTCCTTCAATTCTTGTTCATGCTTAAACTAGACATATCAAGCTTTAACATATCCCATATTTTCATTACTATATAATTTATAGTGTTAATTTAAACTTAGCCTCATAACCAGTCCTGCTGCCTGCATTTTGCCCTGTAACTTTGACTTGATAGATTCTGTTCTTTTACTAATTACTCAATCTATACTTAACCAATTACTATAATTATTTTTTCTATTGAAAATAGACATATAACATGATAACATATCTAAATTTTAAAATATTTGGATCACTGTACAATTATTAGTAAATTTTCAAAATTAAACTATTATCCTGAAATCCTTATCCAAATAGACCTTGTTCCCATACCTATATTAATACCATGATTATTTAATTACAAAAAATTTTTATAGTCATTTAGATAATATATAAATAAACATTTTTCATGTTTACCACTTTCCTTAATTCAGAATCTAAGTTCCTCATATCAATAGAATTTTATAACCCATATTCTGTTTATTAGTCAATTTTGGCAGTCTACACTTATGGTTCAATATATCATAAACCATAAATCCAATTGAAAAAAACTTTTGCAGACCTATAGATAAGACATAAATTAACACTTTTAATGTTAAATACTTTTTCTAATTATTTCTCTAACGGTCTGTACAATAAAAAATAGTAGCATTTTTTAAAAAACCTAATTCCAAGTCAGTCACAAGTTTTAATCAATAAATCTTTCCTCACTTTGAATTTTACAAATTTATTTTACAAAAATCTAATTAACATATTTATATACAACTTTTATGTTTTGGCCATCCTCAAATTCAGTCATTAAAATTTCAGATTACTGCCTAAAAGTTACTGCTTCAACACATATTCAAAATCCCTTTTAAACCCTAACTCATCTTTAACACTTTTAGCTCAATTAGCTCAAATATTTACCAAATCAAACTATAGAACTCTTAAATTAAACTAAAAACTAAAGTTTAGGAAATTTACCTTAAACTTGAACCATTGAATTCCTTCTCCTTTTTGTTCCATCAAATAATTTAAATAGCAATTTTCATTACTTTTTCTCCATTAATCTTTTTCCTTCTTCAATTTTCTATCTACTTTTGGTTGGTTTTCTTTGGAAAGGGTTAGGATAATATTTTTGGTTGCTACTTCCATTAGTGGTTCGACAGAACACCTTTCCCGTATTCATTCTCTTCCTCTTTTTTATATACACCAAAAAGAAACTTAAAGATAAAAAATAGAATTTTCTAAATTTTGCTTATTTGTCATCTTTTCATTAATTTGATAAATTAATTAATTATTTGCTATCAAAAATCCTCTCCATCATACACCATGGCTAGCCACATATGCTCCTTTCTAGAATAGATGAGTCACACAACTTTACTTAATTATACTTTGGCTCAAAATTTTTCTCATTTGTATTTTTACCTCCAATTTTTTTTGTAATTTATTATGTCTATTTTGTTTAGATTCAACCTTAAGTGTGGGCAGTGAAATACCTTATTTTAGGTTGTTTTATCATTTAAAAATAGTTATGGGTCAATTTTGGATCCCTGACAATGAATTTCTAAAATTACCCCCAAAGTTGTTAAAAATTACGATTTTGCCATTACTCTTATTTTCAGTATTCCTAAATATTTTCAACTCTTTATTTTCACTATAATTTCACATAAAATTAACTAACTTAATTCCCCTAAGTCGGAATCAAAAATTCTTAAATTAGTCGGATTGCTATTTCCTCGGTAGTGTAATTAACACTGGTATTTTTTGGGACAGTATCTCAAAAGTGGTCCGGTTGAGACTCAGAAATTCCTAAATATTATACTCTACCATTCTCTGTATATTTCCATAATCTATTGAGCCTATTCATACTTCAATTAATGTTTCATCAATTACTATAATTCAATATATTCATATATTATCTACTGTTCTATCTCACTATCTACTGTTTTGTTTGCTATGGTATTACATTAATGTTAGCTAACATGCACAGTGGTGACATCAGCCACATACACTAGTGGATCCTCTAGTGACTTTGTGTCAGCCGCCCTCTTTAGCTTCTCATGACACCAGTGTGTACGGTGTCAGCCACCAGACACACCGACGGATCAGCCAAATCTAGTATGAATTCAAATGACCAAAATACCATTTAGTCCTCTATAAATAGCCCTCACCCCTCCATTTCAAGACACACCTTGCTATTGATTCGAAATTTCCTCAATAATCTCTCTCTTCTCTCCCTCCAAGCAACTCTCTCAAGGTTTTGCCTTCTTCAGGTTCAAAACCGCCTCTTGAAAATCTTCCTTAGATTTTGAAGAGTTTTGAAGAATCGAAGATGGCCAATAGTTCCATAAATTAATCTTCCTTAGATTAATTTAGTCAAGAAGAAACATCCAACTCTGCCCCGAGCCACCGACATAAAAAATGAAACTCTAGTCTGACAAAGCACTCCGACACCCCCGATCTGCAAATCTGCAAGGAAGGTATAAAACATATTTTTCCAAGATCAAGATCTTTATCAATCTAAGATTGATTGATAGTTCCGACCCAAAATCCAGCCTTCTAAACTAAAAGCCAAACTCGTTTTTCAAACATATCAAAAAATTTCTCATAAAAAGAGCTAACTATGTCGGATTTTGATTTCCATTCAAAATGATATCTAGACACTTTCCAAATAAATGTAAGATATTATTTAATTCATTTCTCAAAATAAGGAAATTAAATTTTTAATTACACTAAATTTCAAAATTTTAATATTAATTTATCCAAATTGAAAAGACAATAATATTAATTATTTGAATTGAATTCAACCTATAAATTCTAGGATGATGTCATTACCAACTGGAGATTATAGTCAGAGAAAAATCTTTTATTTAACAAAATTATCCTTGTAAATACTACTCAAAAACTACCTTTTATATTATCAAATTTTATCAACTATCAATTAAAAAAATTTCTTTTTTCTTAAGTTAATTTTATGTAAGTTTTTTTTCTTTTTAATTTTATGTAAGTTTTTTTTATTTTGTTATTTTTTTCTCAAGTAGATAATCAATTAATGAATATTAATTTTATATTAATATTAAAGATTAATTATTAATTCTCCTGTAAAATAATTTAATACACTAAATCTCTCATAACTTTTTAAAAATACATTAACTTTTTTCATAACTTTTTAAAAATACACTAACTTTTTCCTGATAAATATCACAATATACTACTAGACTATTCCATCTAATTTTATTATTAGTCAACCCTATAAGACAGTAAAAAGATAGAAATGTTCTTACCCTTTATTTTTAATTAATTATATTCTATTTTTGCTTTAAAAAATATTTTTTAGGGTTAAAAAATTTATTTTCATATTTTTTGATAAATTTTTAAATAAAAAATAAAAAAATATATTTTATAAAAAATATTTTTTATTTTCTATTTTTTATTTTTTATTTTAAAAAATAATTTAAGAAGAAATTAAATTATTTCTTTTTAAATTTTTTTTAATACAAATAAAAAATTCATTTTCATATTTTTGACATTTAAAAATAAAAAGTAAAAAATATTTTTTATTTTCAAATTTTTTATTTTTTAAAAAATAAAATAAAAATATTTTAAAAAATATTTTTATTTATTTTTATTTTTAAATTTATCAAAAATATTAAAATGTATTTTTTAACCCTAAAAAATAGTTTTTAAAATAAAAATATAATATAATTAACTAAAATTAAAGAGTAGAGCATTTCTGTATTTTATTATACTTGTAGGGTTAACTAATAACAAAATTAGACAGAAGAGTCTAATAATATTGTGACATCTGTCAGGAGAAATTAATATATTTTTAAAAGATTAAAGAAGATTTAGTATATTAAATTATTTTACAGGAGAAAATAGTAATTAACTCTAATATTAACTAAATAAAAATTTTAATATTTCAAGATAATAAATTTTTAAAAATATTTATAAATAAAATAAATAATCTAAAATTTATTTTATAAGCAAAATATCATTGTATTAATTTAAGAATATTTTTTATTGTAAACCATATATATGAAAATTGATATAAAAAGAAAAACATTTATGTTAATTAGAAAGAATATTCACAGAACAGAAAAGATAATATTAAAACATTAATTAAAGGGACAATTTTATAAATTCATTTTGCTAATAAATGAATTTACTCTAGTCATAATAATTTGTACTCTATAATAACAACACACTAAATTCTATCACGAAAATTATTGCAAACAAAGTACTAAACTTGCATCCTTTTCCTTGTTCACATCAATGCATGATATAGTTAGGATTCAAGACTAATATTCCAAATACCAAACATATATTAAGAACGTTATAATTTATAGAATGTTATAATGAGTGCAACTCTAAAAGGTATTATTACATTAGGAGTGACAAGGGAAGATGAAGTACATCATGAGGTTAACATTGCTATTAGAGTTTCTAATTGTTCTGTTATATACAAAACTGGGAGCTGGAGTTGTTGGGAAGAGCTTTAAATCAACAACTCCAACCGTTTTCCATCCTCTCATGCTGTTACTAGATGCAGACCAGAGCGTGGAATAACACATGAATAAGTAACATACTTCACGCTGTCCAAAAGCACAACAACAAAAATCCGAGAAATGGACTTTGGTTTGATCATGCCATCAACCTCGCTGTCGCCAGCCTCTCTGGGATCGACAAGCACAGAGACAACCATGGAAGATACTGATTTATTACCTTGAAAGTTGTCTTTCTGAGAACTCCCAACAGGTTCTCTAGTAATATCAAGGTCAGATCCTGCAAGGGGAATTGGAAGACCATGAAGAATCCTTCTATTTTTTCCCTTGTGACGAGTAGCATTCTGCTGGCGCTCTGTTGTCATATTGGCAACTGAAGAAGCAGCAACAATAGCCCCTGGAGCTGGAGAGACATCAAACTGGAACACTTCATTGCACATCCCAGAACTCAACATTGGACCTGCAAAAAGGAACATAAAAATTACCAAAAGCCCTTGGTGAAGTACCCAGATACAAGCACATAAATTATTGAGCGACATGGAGCATCCAATGACACACACAAAGAGAGAGAAGGGAATCATAATACTATGTTGCAGTCCACAGCATAGGGACCTACTAATAATTTTAAAGTACCAAATGCACAAGCCAAAATATCATGTACAACTGTAATCAACATGCATTGCTAAGATCCAATATAATCCAAATTTCAGCCAATCAAACAAAATAATTTTAAGCACATTGAGTACATTTGCCTTGAAGAACCTAGGTTCTATGGCATTCAAATATCTTAGCACCTGCCATTACTTCAGCTTTACATTTATTAATCTCTTTTACTGTATGTTTTTTTCACTTGTCACCTCCATTGGTATCTTTAAGCTAAATTCAGGTTAAATCATAAAAGAAATCTGATGTCCATCAACCACTTAAAACTAGCATCATCAGTGCAAAATGAGAGTTAAACTTCTCTCATTTGACCAATGAGTCAGGTGTGCACCTTAATACAAAGATCATTTCATAAATGAGCTAGAACAGGTCAAAGCTCAGCTCAACTTAGACTCTCATTGCATATTAAAAATGATCCCCTATATAAACTTGGTGTAGTTCAAAATAAAGCTAAGCCATAACAACTGCCAATGAAACTAATTCAATAACTTGAACTTGACTCGGATGGAAACAAGTCAAGATTTGCACAAATTTTGACCATAATAGCTCCAAAAAAAAGGTGCTACTGCAAAAAATATAATGTCACATTTCAATGGAGGGAATGTGTTACTCAAAACAGTAAGTATAGAGCATATCAAATCTGATCCAGCAGTCAAAATAAGTATGTCAAGCGCATGAGACAATAACGATGTTAGAAAAATTACCAGCAAGGCCTTCATGGAACCACTGCTGCAGTTTACTATCAGCTGCAGATGACTTCAAATGGTCCTTTAAAGTATCAGAAGACCCAGAAGTAAGGGCCTTCTGCCTTTCACTAGGAGTTCGATATAAGTGAGAATGTATTCCTCTACTGTTTCCAACATCAGGAATAGCAAGAGCTGGAGAAAAATCTCTAGGAATTGCCAAACCTGTTTCCTTATTTTTGTTTGCTTCCACGTGAGAGGCCCTACCTCTCTCACTGGCAAGTACAGAATGGATTATCAAGTTACCATCAATCTTCACAAGCTTATCATTCCTTGGCACATACAAAGATGCAGCAAGCGGCTTACTAGTATTGCTAAGATGAACAATTTCATCAGAGTCTGGTAAATGTGCCGATCCTCCCATCTTCTCAACGTCATAGGCCAAACATCCATCCTTGCCTCTCCCACAGTGTCTTCTATTACCAATATCAAAGTTGCCATTAGAAGGCCCAATATCCATATTCTCATGAGACCCATTTGAATGTCCATCAACCCACAAGACCCTGCCTCTGTGTTGATCATAAAACTTCTCACTAACAAAACCGAAACCATTACTACCATTCTCCCCTATTCCTCCAAATTTAACCTTCACAATTGGGACCAATCCACCAAACAGTAAAACAAAAAATAACAAACCCAAAAAACTAACACTAGCAACCTTCTTAGTCTTACCCTCAGCTTTCTTAGCCTCAGCCTTTTTGGCTTTTGCAGCAGACACAGGCTGCTGTGGTTTTAATCTAGGGATTGGAACCAAGGGCACCTGAGACCCTTGTGGCTTAACAACATAAGAGGCACACGGCACCCACGGATATGGCATTGGAGCCATGGGCGGATACATAGGGGGCGGGCACATACCATTGCCACCCAACTGCTGTCTTAAACTGGAATTTTCAGCCATAAAAAAAGAAATTTTACCATTCAATTCTGCAATGGTAGAATGCATTGTTCTCACCTTGTCCTCTAGCTCCTCCACGTAATGCTTCTTTCTCTGCCTTGACAACTGTGCGCTCTCTCGGTTTCTCATAAGCCTTGCTTTCCTCTTTTCCTCGTCTTCGCCCAAAGCAACAAAACTACCAGATTGAGACTTCGCATTGTTTGCATTCGTATTTGGGTTGGCATTTTCTGATCTTTGATACTTCTGATTTCTTGTTTCGCCGTTGGTATCATCACTGGTGGTCTCTTTTTTCCTCTTCGGCACCGTGCCATTTTTGACATTTTCTTCTTCGCTTTTTATCTTCTGATCAACCACCAAAATTCCCGAATCAGGCGAAGGAGCATTCATGGCTTCACATACACCCGACCCAGCATTTCCAGAGCCCTGAGATGACACTGGTGAAGGAAAATTCAATTCCGCAGCAGAATTAGAGCTTTGATCACCCGAATGACAACTCCTAGACTCCCAAGGCGAGCAATTCAGATACTTAGCAACATCGGAACCATGATCTCCTGAAACCCCAGAACTCCCCGACTCGAGCGAAGGGGAATTGACTGGCGGCTGAGAAGTGAAATCAGCAGCATAGGCTTGGGATTGGCTGGAATCAAAGGTAGAATTGGGGATAGAGAATTGTTCATTCTCCGAGGGAAAATAGAATTCGAGATCGTCCAAAGTGATGTCAAAATCGTAATTATCGTCAAGTGATAAGGGCAGATCTGAAACGAAGTCTTCTCCAGCAGTCACGTCGGTGGATGAGGAATTTTGTGCGGAGAGGAACATGGGATCTAGAGGAGGGATTGGGAGAGAATCGAATTCCGATGAAGAAGGATTAGAATCCACCACAACTGGTGGAGGTGGTTGATCGGAGAGGATAGCGTCGCTCATTTCGCTTGTTAGGGTTTGAGAGAAAGAGGGTTTTGATGGGGAAGACTTAAAAGGGTCTTCTATACATTGATGTTGTGGAAGGACAACAACAGCTTTGAAAGTCTTAAGTCGTTGGATAGTGGAATCACGCGCCCACGAGACTCATCTGACTGATATTCTGTTCGTTATTTTCAATTTTTTTTATTTTTATTTTTTTTAAATATATTTTTATATTATTTAACTATAAATCATATTTAAATTAATATAATTTTAAAAAAATATATTTTTATATTTTAAATTTTTTTTATTTAACAACTAAAATTTAATAAATAAATCTATTAAAATAAAAAATTATTATAAAATCTAATTTTTAAATGATTGTAAGCATTATTTTAATTTTTTCTTCAGTTAACAAAAATTTTCAGTCTTATCTTCTTCTTTTTTTTCAAAATCTAAAGCTCCAATAAATATTATATTTATTTAGTTTGTATTGTAGATCTTATTTATTTTTCTAAAAATCATACCTATACTTCTTCAATGGATAAAAATTTTTTATTTCGAAAATTTTTAATAAAATAATATTATTTTTCTTCAATTATAATTTTTAAGTTAATAGATTTCTTCTCGTTTGATAATATTTATGTTTTTAGCATTTAAATATGAGTAATATTAAATTTTTATTTTATCAGTAATAAAATAAAAATCTTTTCATATTTAAAAATTTATTTTTTTATTTAAAAAATTAATGCAAAGAACTTAAAATGATATCAGCACATATAAAGCAATAAAAATAATTTCTCTCAAATAAAATCGGATAATATTTTTTTATATAATTGAATAGGCAAGGAGAAGGAGCGTGTGGTGAAATTATTATTTGTTAGCGTTTTCCTTCTCGCAAAAACACGAGGTTAAGGGGCTGCTATATATTTTTACACAGTAGTCATCCTTATTTATTCACACACTACCTAATCTCTCTTGTACTCTGGGTAGGTTTTTTTACCTAGAGAAAATTGATTTCAAGTCAAAACTCTGAAATGCTATAATCTCAATTTCCCTTCCATTGTAACAAAAAAAAGATTTTTGAAAACTTAGAGAGTTAAAAAGTAAACTACGTACCTTATAGCTAAAAAATATCATTTCTTCTTCAGATTTTCGATTATGGCAGAATTGCATGCGAAATATGATAAACCCATATGTGAATACAGTGAAAAAGCTCCACTTCGTATCTGCTGGACTGAAAATAATCCTAAAATGAGATTTATGAATGCAAAAATTATAGGGTAAATTTATTTCATATTTAGTAATCGTGGATTACAAAAAAAAAGGATGATTAGATATTTATTTTGTATTTTATTTAATTCCTCAATAAATATCAACAAACACCATGTTGTAATCAGTGTTAGCCAAGTTTTCAAAGATGAACAACCCCATATCCTTTATAATTGTAAAGGGCTTATCAGAAAAGTAAGGAAGGAGGCATTCGAAAGACCGACCACTATATCATAGGCCTTTGTTAGGCTTTTGTCCCTTTTCTATCAAAGAAAAGCATAGGCTTCGCTATCGCTCATGACTTGATATAGAGTTTGTGTAGTCTTCGGCTTGTAGACAATTTGTGGCCATGCAGGTTCTTTGTCAAGGTGGATCCTAAGTACCTTAAATGTGCCAAGAATGTAATAAACATGTTTTTGACAAAAGCAGATAGGTTGGTGTCACGTCCCACTTTTGAAACATGACGGTACTAGAAAAAACCTAAGGTCACTAGATACCCGTAGAACTCACTAACATGTCAATCATTCATACTTTAAACCCATTCATTTATATTCAAATTCCATTTATCATTTATTAATCTTATGAAAATTTTGATAGAATCTCCTTTGTATTTTTCATACTATTTCCAACCCAAAATCGGGTCTTTCAAAAATTACACAGCCTGCATAAAAATTTACACTCTCAATATTTCACCATTCTTATATCCTCAACTTCACAGTCCACACAGTTATATAAAATACTTCTATATATATTTATTTTATTCATACCATGTCACAATTACATTTTAACATTATCAATATCAGTATTATTATTTTTGTCATTATCATTATCAAAACCATTTGTTATGCCTTACTCATTTTCCATCAATTATCATTTTAGTTTCAGTAACAGATTATATCATACCTTAAAATAATATACATTCATATGTTATACAGAACTATCTATTTCCCAAATTATACCCCATAGAGCTTTAGAGTATAATCACACAGACTCCATAAAAGAAAATTATATTGGAGCCTTCAGATATCCTGTAATACCCAGTACTTGGAACGTTAGAGTAAATATGTGTTTGTTCATATTTGTTTGATGAATGTTAGCATGAGTATGTATATATGCATGGTAGATAATCTATAATTTATCATGACTGATTACATATTACTCCTAGAATGATTATATGTTGAGACATGATGAGTTATGACTGATTTTGAGGTGTTAAACATGTGTATGTATAAGTTGATTGAGTTTGAATAAGTTAGAATGGAGAAATATGAGAGATTCTCATTGGTAAACCTTTCACGGGCATGAAGTTTCCTCACGGGTGTGAAGTTTCCTTAAGAGCGTGAAGTTTCCTCACAGGTATGAAGTATTCTTCACGGGTGTGAGACATCATTCACCACTGTGAGAAAAGCTTCTGTGTAAATTGGCCAACTCTTCATATTTGTCTTCACGGGTGTGAAACAACCCTTCACGATCGTGAAAAAGTGCTTCGAATCCAACATAAACAGTGACCTTCATGGCCGTGAAACCAATTCACGGGCGTGAAGACACGGGTCTATAAATATCTGACTCTTCTTCTTCATTTTCAGATTTCATTTATTTTCATTTCTTTCTCTTTCTTTCTCCATAAATACACTTCACCCACCCATAAATTCATTAAATTATCTTCTCAAACACTTATTTCATCTCCATTAATACAAGAATCAAGAATCAAACCTTCAAAAACATCAAGATTTCAGATTTCTCAAGGATTCTCTATTTCTAGGAATTCAAAATATTTATTCCAAACTCACTTCTAAGTTTAAGATAAGTTAATAAATGGTTAGAATAGATGAATTTAAGTTATATAAAAGCATTAAATAGTATTTATTATGGATTACATAAAATACCAAGGATTTGGGGTTTTGGGTGAATAGTAGCTATTCATCCCAATCTTTAATGTTCTTCTAAGAGATGTTAAAATGGATGTTAGGAAGCATAATAAGACTTCTCAAGATGATTAAATCATAAGGACTACAACCATATGAACATGTATGATTAAACCCTAATTTGTGGATATTGGGATTTTGATTTAGGAATGGAAACCATAAGAGACTAAGGAATAATTCATGCTTCTTATATTATAAGAGAGAATATTTTGCAAGGAATTGCTTTAAAGGTAAATATGAACTATGTTAATGTATGCTACTCTTTATAAGTTTATGCTTGTTACTTCTTCCTTTATATATATATATATATATATATATATATATGCTTTATTGAACCTATTGTTGATGAACCAAACTAATAAAATCATAATTGTTAACTATTAATTGTTGAGACCCTCTAAATGAGCTAATTGCTAAATGACTTGGTCGTCGTTTTCTTGGACCAAGATCATTATATATATATATCTATTTGTATGATTGAGTAAATATACATAAATACGTGATGATGGTCTTATGGCTAATGTGTTTCTTGATAATATGTCCAAATTATATATAATCTATGACCCACATGTAAATAGAACGCTTTTCCCAATGAGAGTTAGTTCATTGGTCCAATGTGCATATCGGGAACCCAGCTGATAGGGTTTTAGTCAGTGTCCCTCCTAGTTGGGGACTATAAACACTAGGCATATACCCCGCGCAAGCACATGGAGACGTTGAGGTGACAAGGTGCACCGATATGCTTATGTTTCATGCTATGAGTTGTTCTGAGTTCTATTTCATGATATGATTTATAGTGCCATTCTTTATGGGCACTCACATGTTAAAGAAACCATGATTATTCATGTTATGATTTCTTGTGCCATGATTCTCATAATCTCTTTCCTTATGATATTTCAAAAGTATATTGAATATATGTTCAAGTTCATACTTATTCTCTATGTCTTTATGATACTTGTAAGCATTAGTGTAGTTTATATCTTACTGAGTTGAAGGCTCACTCCTCTTTTGTGGATTTCATGTGATAGTGTAGCTCGAGAGGGAGCTAATATAGAAGACAAAACTTCTTAATTTATTCATCTAATAAGACTTTATATAATTCTTTTAATGTATATCATTTTGTATTATGGTATTTATATGTATGTAGAGTATACTCTACAACTCCATAGTTAGATGTTGAGGATGATATTATTTTGACGTCTGAGTTGATACATTGTGGGTTGCCCTTATTCCTTATTAATGTGGGATGTATCTTTTAATCGGTAAGGAACAAGACAAAATCATATGATGATATATGGAAATACATGAATGATGATTATATGATTCATAAAAATGAGTATACATGATGATAACTATGTATGATATATATATATGTTATGCTTGAGATCCAGGATATGAGTGTTCTATGGGTTTATAGTGGCCTTAAGCCTACCCTTGACCTAGGACCGTCGCACCACTAGAGTTGGGGTGTGACATGTCCTAAGTGCAGAGGATGAAAAATGACTTGGGAATTAGCTCCTAGTACTTCTTTCCTGAAAAAAAAAGTAACAACCACTAGTGAGTATAACATATTCAATGAGCTAAGTATACGTCATTTAAATATGAGAATCAGGTAAATAATAATAACATAAATCAATGGAAGATAAGTAACAATGAATACAATGAGTAGATATAAGAATATCAAATTTTGCATATCAAAGCCTAACAATTTGCACACCAAATACCATTGGGCGTATGAAATGGATAACAATGATAATAGTAATAAATAACAATGAAGTAGGGATATAGTTTCAATGGAAAACAATGCCAATAATGGTTGGTAAATATCACATCAATATGTGGAAGTGACAGATGAAGGGCCAGTAACAATAACAGTAACAGTATATAAGTATCAGTGAATTACATAAGGCGGGTCAAGCCTTACGACTAGGACAAATCTCTTCTTAGTTAGGGTAAACAGTATAAAGAGTCCATTGTGCACCATGCTGACAATATTTACCCACTATCCTGTCAATGTGATAGCTCTGTCAAGTCCATATAGGTAGTAAACTTTAATAACAATTCAAGTATTCATTGGAATCGTTTAGGTGCTGTGAAAAATCAATAAGTAAACAGGGCTTGTTTATCAATCGGTGTCAATACAGTTTGATAAACATTTATTAGTTCCATTATTGGTATCAGGGAGGTTATCCAACAATATACATTAAGGCATATAATTGAACATTTGGTGTACATAATAGTTAAGGTATCAAGGTACAAAGCAATCAAACTTAACGTTACAAATCAAGTTCTTAGGGTAAAGCAATACAATAAGCATTTCAGTTTCAATAACAATTCAATGGCAATGGATCAAATTGGAATTGGTTAATTGAAAGATATTAAATGGCAATAACAATAAGGCATTCAGTCAAGAAGGAAATATGCTCAATTTGAATGCAATAATTCAAGTTATGGATATGTATAATGACGTATACATAACTCACCTTGCTAAATAACTTTATGTATTCACTTCACTTTCTACTTAGAACTTACACTTCTATCATCTTCGTCATTCGAAGCTATATATCAATTAAGCATTAAAATCAGTATTTATTTACATGTCATATATTATTCTTAGCTTTAATTTACTTACTACTCATATATTCCCTAACCTAAGATTATAGCTTTTAAACTTTTACTTGTTTTCCATTCTAGCAGTATGTGTTCTTCTGCCTATAACTCATCCTATACATATCCAATTACTTTGATTATTTTTCCTACTTAAATTAGAAATTATAAGTTCTAACATATCCAAATTTCAGACATGTTCAAGTATTACACAACATATGGTGACAGTTTGAACTCAACCTCACTACCAGCCTTATTGCCCTGCACTCTAATCCAAACAATCTCTACTAATTTGGTTGCATCTCATAAATACTAATACAATTACAAAATAATTTTACAAGACTCTATATAAGATATAAATAAACATTTTTTATGTTGAATACATTACCTAATTCAGTCTCTAACATTCTATGAAATCAAAATACAATAGCCTTTTTCAGAAACTCTACATCTGAGTCAATCTCTGTTTTTACTTAATATATCTTTGCTCACTTCAAATTTTCCAAATTCCTTTTATAGGCATATAGATAACATATATATATATACAACTTTTCTGTTTTACACTTAAGCAAATTCAATAATTAAAGTCACAGAATAACAGGTCTAAATTACTGCACCTACCAAAGTCCGAATTTCCAAATTTCACTTATAACCATTATTACCTTTCCTACTTGTTCTTAACATATAACTTTCAAGAAAAAGCCTACTTTCTCAATCATAAACATACATAAATTCATGTCTTACTCAAATCAATGAATTTAACAACTATTCAATTTACAAATATCATTAAACAAGTAAATTATCGAGAAAAACAAAAATTTTACCTTAAGCCAAACTTTTTTTTTCCTTGTCACCTTGGAATCTCTCCTACTCTTTTATCTTTAACCTTCCTTTCTCTACACTATATTCACCTCCTAATCACCTTTTTACCCTTAAGTTAACTTAACTATAGGTTTTTATGGAGAAATCTCACTATAAATTTACTTTTGAGGAAGAGTTTGATGAGAAAGTTTGGAAGAATTGACTATAGGAATAGGTTATGTGTGGTTTGGCCAAATGAAGATTTTTAGTGTAAAATTATCCTTTTTAATACTTATCAATCTTTTTCATATTATAACACCTCAGTTAAACCTAGAACTTGAGCCACAAAGGGTAACTTAGGGGAAAATTTGATTTGACTTGAAACTTATGAATTTTTATATGTTTTTACTTGAATTTGATTGGTATGCATGTTATATGATGTGTTTGAATGAATATAGTGGGTTTAAAAGCTGTTAGGAAGAAATCGGGTAAAACTGAGTTTTTGATGAACTGGGGGCAAAATGATCATTTCACACCCCTTGAATTTTTATGAAAATTAACATCATATTTGATGGTAAAAGAGAATATCAGGATATGAAAATAGTGGTATAAAGGTCATTTGAATTATTGTTGGAAGATTAAAGCCGATAGAAAATAATTATGGGCAAAGCTGCTTGGATAGGGATTCAAATTTGAACTAGGGGTAGTTTAGTCTTTTTCTTTGAATTATGGACTTATTTGGTGTATGCAAGCCTATGGTATCATTTTAGGCTAACCTAAATCAAACTATTGGATGAAAAGATCAAGAATTGAATGGTTAGTAAGCCAGGTTTCACAATTTTTACCATAAGCTCAATGTATAGGATTATGCCATTTGATTTTTAGTTGGATTTTTCCTACCCCTTCATCATTCTTAGCCATTTTCACCAACCAAACTTTTCTCTTTCTTCCTCACAAGTTTCGGCCACCATTGATGAACACCAAAGCAAGTTGTTTTCTTTTATTTTTTGATCCAAACTTGTTAATTCCATCATTCTAAACACAAATCTTTCCTTAGATTCAAAGGAAAATCAAGAAAAGTTGATAAATCAAAACTTTGAAGTTTTGGAAGAAATATTGGAAAAGTAAGTGACTTTGCCATTCTTTTGGTTTAATTATGTTCTTAAGATGTTCTTTGATGCTAATTAGTAACAAAAATGTGTTTAGGTTGGAAGAAATTCAAAAAGTTGGAAAGAAAACCCTAACAGGAAAAGGTATGATTCAAGATGTTATTTTGATGGATTTTTTTATTCAAATGAGTTGTATTTAATGTGTTTGATATGAATTAGTGGTCATTTAATGGAAACAAATCTATTTGGTGGAAGAACCATGTTGGCCGAAACTTGAGGTGCTTGGAAATGGAATTGTGTTTTGATGTTTAATAGGTTTAAATGATGGAATGTTTTATATTTGGTGTATATGAATGTTGTTTAATTGATTGGTGTTGAAAAATGAATGAATGGAATGAATTCTAACTAGGTTAAACCATGTTGAGTTTATAGGTTTAATGTGTTAGGTTGAAGTAATTAGGAAGCGAAGGTTTGAATATGGTTTAAGGAGTATATAATGCAAATGTATGAATTTAGATATGGAAATGGTGATTGATATAAGTACTTGGAAAGAAAACTTGAAATTTGGTGTATGTTTGATATGGAATATTAAGTTAAGTGTATATAAGTTCTTACTATGGCATAATGATGATGAATATATGAAATGTAAGTTAAATGTGGTGATATAATATATTTAATGCATAAAGGATTAGAAAAAGGGTGAATTATGTAAAGTGAGGTTTATAGTGCATATTGAGTATGCTTGATGTATTTTAATGTGAATAATGTATTTTGTGATGTTTTTACATCTTACGAGAGTGTTATATGTGAAAATAGGTGAACCGTCGAGTACTCCAGCTAGGAGTGTTGACCAGCGGGCCGATTAGGGTCTCGAACAGTGTTTTGGGGGAACAAAGTAACAGATTGTGTATAAAGGTGAGTCTATATGTATAATCATGCATAGTTTGCATCATATATCATATGATATGTCATTTGGACTGATAAACCAACATTTGTTAACTTACAGTACCTACTGTGCATTTTGACCCGTAAATAAACCCACCGAAACGGCCTAAAATGACCTAAACTTTGTCTATCTATAAAATAAAGCCTGAAAAGCCAAATGAGTCACCACTTGGCCCATTCTTCTAGTTTTACCCTAACCTTTGAAATGGTACCTCATGGTCCACCTAAATCTATTGGTAGCATAGTTAACTAGAAACTACTTAAAATTCCCAAAACGGACCCGTAATGGCGAGTGTCAGTAGCGGCAGCGCAACTGGGCCCCGCCGGCCTTTTTTTGACTTGACCCAAATTTGTTTTATTATTCATTATGGATATATATATGATTGTTCCACAGCTATAAGAGTTATATTTATGCTATATTGATTGATATATGGAGACACACCCATATGGTATTATAATAGGGCCACCCCGATGGTATAGCGGGTAATTCCATCGACCATGTGCACACTGGTATTCATTTGACCCTTGCTAGAGAGGGTATTATGTTCTCTAACCGTAAGAGCTGATCACTCTTATGTGTAGTGGATAGTTGGTTTAAGCATGATTGTGCTGGAGTATAGAATTTAGTGCAATTGCACTTATCACTGGACCCAATCCTGTTATATCATATGTGCGTTGACTCGTACACTGGATACTTATATGGATACTTATATGGATACTTACATGGATACTTGTTTCACCTTTACTTGTTATACTATATTGATTCTACAGGTCATTTGAAAGCAATCATGGTATTATGAACATGTCATAACCCAACCTGAGAGCCGCGACGGTCCTAGGGTACGGGTGATGCCTAAGCTACCAGTACCACGGAGAACCCAAGTAACTATACTATATGGCATGCATTTCATGTAATCAGCTGATTATCTCGCAATAACTGCAATTTGATTCTGAGATGTCCTTTATGTTCCTCTCTGCTCTTGGAATACACCAAAATGTCATCAATGAAGACGATAATGAATTTATCTAGGAATGGTCTGAATACCCTATTCATCATATCCATAAAGGTTGCTAGAGCATTTGTGTAACACCTTAGCCTAAACCCTGATAGGGACCTTTAGGGAAATTATTTTTTCTTTCTTTATGGCATGTTGATATGTTATGTGTATGCATGGAATTATATTTATGCATGTTATATGACCTAATTTTTAGGCCTAGAATTGTTTTGAAGT
>CANXYC010249135.1:0-22096 GCA_948193065.1 Aleurites moluccanus | reverse complement strand
TCAGCATTTTCATAATTAATTGGGTTATATTTGATTGTTGCATATCATTTAGGTTGTCATTTGGGTTCTACGCGGTACTGGTCGCTTATGCATCACCCGTACCCTAGGACCGTCACGACTTCCGAGATAGGTCGTGACATTTTACCATTGGGATTTCTTTGTTTCTCAGTTGCCTGACTTGTCTATCTACAATTTCTACAGGTAGCTCCTCAAATGACAAGTCTTTATTAACCCCAATATCTTGTACCTCTAATACATGTGATGGATCAGATACATATTTCCTCAGCATAGAAATATGGAACACCGGATGAACATTGCTCAAATTTGGTGGAAGAGCCAATCTGTAAGCCACATTGCCAATCTTTTTGAGTATCTCAAATGGGCCTACAAAACTTGATGACAGCTTCTCTTTCTTCCCAAATCTCATAACACCTCTCATTGGTGAGATTTTAAGAAAGACATGGTCACTAACTACAAAATGAACATCCTTTCGCTTTAGATCTGCATAACTCTTTTGTCTGCTGACAGCGATCATCATTCGTTCCTCAATGATAGGCACCTTTTCCATCATCTCCTTAATCAACTCTGGTCCCTCTAACTGTTTCTCCCCTGGTTCCACCTAACATACTGGAGATCTGCATTTCCTATCATATAGTGCTTCATAAGGAGCCATTCCGATAGAAGAATAGTAACTGTTGTTGTAGGCGAACTAATCAGCGGCAGATACTGATCCTAGTTACTTTTAAAATCCAGAATAGATAACCACATCATATCCTCCAAAGTTTGGATTATCCTCTCTGACTGTCTATCGGTCTATAGATGGAAAGCTGTATTGAACTGTAACTGGGTACCCATAACCTCCTGAAACTTCTGCCAAAATCGAGAAGTGAATTGCGTACCCCTATCTGATATGATCATCAATGGCATTCCATGAAGCCACACAATCTTGTCCACATACAACTATGCATACTGAGCTGCAAAGTAATTGGTCTTCACTTCTAGGAAATGAGCAGACTTTATCAATCGATCTACAATAACCCATATGGAGTCATAACCTCGTATAGTCCTTAGTAAACCGACTATAAAATCTATAGTAATCTGCTCCCATTTCCACTCTGGCAACTCAATCTCCTGAAGTAAACCAGACAGCTTCTAATGCTCAAACTTAACCTGCTGACAAGCTAAGCATGAAGAAACAAATCGAGCTACATCTCTCTTCATACCAGGCCACCAATACACATCTCTCAGATCATGGTACATCTTGGAAATTCCTGGATGTACACTATATGATGAATAGTGAGCCTCTCTCATAATCTGATCTCGTAGCCCATCAATGTTAGGTACACACATCCGCTTCCCACATTTCAGTACATCATTCTCTATTGTGAACTTTGTTGCCTTACCATTCTGAACATCACCCTTTAACTTTAATAGGTATGGATCCCTATCCTGTGCCACCTTAATATCATTAATCAACAGTGGCTTAACCCGAAATTGGGCTATCAGAGCCTAGTTACGATCCTGGGATCCCAAATCCAACTTTACACCCATATCAGCTAACTCCTTCCTCTCACGGATCAATGGTCTCCTGAAGACTGAGATGTGAGCTAGCTACCCATAGATTTCTGGCTCAGTGCATCAGCTACTACATTAGCCTTGCCTGGATGGTAAAGGATTTCACAATCATAATCCTTTAGCAATTCAACCCATCTACGTTGCTAGAGGTTCAGATCCTTCTGCTGAAGTATATACTGCAAACTCTTATGATCAGTATATATCTCGCATTTAGACCCATACAAATAATGCCTCCAAATCCTCAGTGCAAACACTACAGCTGTCATTTCTAAGTTATGTGTCGGATAGTTCACCTCATGCTTCTTTAACTGTCGAGAAGCATATGCAATGACTCTTCGAAGCTATATCAAAACACACCCCAATCCAATTCGGGAAGCATCGCAATACACTGTAAACTTATCATCCTCAAACGATAATGCTAACACTGGAGCACTTGTGAGGCAAGACTTCAAAGTCTGAAAACTACTTTCACACTCATCAGTCCATAGATATTTCTCCTGTTTTCGAGTCAACTTAGTCAATGGAGCAGCAATTCTGGAGAAATCTTTTACAAATCTCTTGTAGTATCCTGCCATACCAAGGAAACTACGGATCTCAGAAACACTGGTAGGCTAAGGCCAGTTTGAAACTGCTCCAACTTTTTGAGGATCTACCATAATGCCATCCTTACAAATCATATGACCCAGAAAACACACTTCAGTTAGCCAGAACTGGCATTTAGACAATTTAGCATACAATTGATGCTCTCGAAGTGTCTGCAATACAATCCTTAGATGCTCTGAATGCTCCTCCTCACTCCTGGAATAGATAAGAATGTCATCAATGAACACTATGACAAACTTATCCAAGAATGGCTTAAACACCATGTTCATCAAATCCATAAATGCAGCCGGTGCATTAGTCAACCCGAATTGCAACACTAAAAACTCATAATATCCATATCGGGTCCTGAAAGTAGTCTTAGGTACATTACCCATATTGATTCTCAACTGGTGATACCCAGATCTCAGATCAATTTTTGAGAAATGACTGGCACCCTGCAACTGATCAAACAGATCATCTATCCGAGGCAACGGATATTTGTTCTTTACTGTCACCTTATTCAGCTACCTACAATCAATGCACATTCTTAGAGAGCCATCCTTCTTCGTAACAAATAGCACTGGAGCACTCCATAGAGAACTGCTAGGTCTAATTAATCCTCTATCCAATAACTCTTGCAACTGCACTTTTAACTTTTTTAATTCTGCTGGTGTCATTCTGTACTGAAGAATGGATATCGGATCGGTGCCTGAATACACCTCAATCTCAAACTTTATCTCCATATCTGGGGAAAATCCTGGCAGTTCTTCAAGGAAGACATCAAAGAATTCCCGAACTACGAGTATCTTATCAATATCTATATAAATCTTCATCACATCAATCACATGAGCCAGGTATGCTGAACAACCTTTCCCTATCATCCCTCTAGCCTGGATAGCAGAAACAAAATTGATTTTCAACTTCCGTTGATCACCCAGGAATTCAAATTTTGGTTGTCCCTCAGGCTGGAATTTAACCCTCTTCTCATAACAATTAATAACTACTTGATGTGTCATTAGCCAATCCATACCAACGATAACATCAAGCTCTAGCACAAGCAGTTCAATCAAATTAGCACGCAAAATATTATCATCAATCTCAATCACGTAATCAGGGTAATAATAATTCACTTCAATACTCTCCCCTATAGGTGTAGCTATCACTAGAGGCACACTTAACAATTGTCTATCTTTATTTAACTTAGGTGAAAATTGAGGTAAAACAAACGAATATGTAGCACCAGAGTTAAACAAAGCATCAACAATCTCATTCTGTATCAAAATAGTACCTGTAACCACATTATCCGATCTCTATGCCTCTTGAGTGTTCAATGTAAAAACTCTCCCCTGACCTCTACTTGCTAGGGCCTGACTATTGCTCGTTGCCTGTCTTCTGCCTCTGCCCCTACTAGGAGCCTCTCTAGAAACATTTTGCCTCATTTGAATAGCAGACTGAGAAACTGTAGCAAATGGCTGTCGACCACCCCATAAAGGACATCTGCTGATAAAATGTCCATGATGCCCATATTTCAAGCAGGTACTTGTCTATTGCCAACACTCCCCTCCGTGCCTTCTACCACAAAAACCATAAGTAGGCACAATGGGCATCTGTGTAGCAGGTCTAGAAGAACCCTAAGAATAAGCTAGTGCAGACTGCACTGGAGGTCCCCTACTCTGTGTCCTCCTCCTCTAACTGCCAAACGGAGGTCTCTGATCAAACCTGGGTACTAGCTCAATCTGTCTAGGCTGGGAGCTGTTCTTGCCCTTCATACCCTGTGATCCGAGTCCTCCCTTCCTCTTCTGATCCCTCTTTGCTCTCTCTAACTTGTATTTTTCTTCCATCTGATTAGCTTTATCAATGATGGTAGTCAGAAATGTGAACTATATAGCTAGTAGGGCATTGTGAATTGAAGCATGTAAACCCCTCCTGAACCTGCTGATCAAATCTGCTTCAGTAGGAACAATCTGTGGAGCATACCTACTCAATCTGATAAAATCCTCTGTATGCTCCTCCACTGACCTACCACTTTGCTCAAGCCACTCAAACTGTATTAAATTCCTGGTCTTCACCTCTTCTGTTAGAAACTCATCAATCAGTCCCTGTCTAAACTTAGCCCAAGTAAGAGGATGATCACCATACAATCTAGGCTCCATCCATCGAGAAAACCATGTCCAGGCTTTCCCCTTTAGTAACAAACCCACTACATGCATATATATGATTCTTTACCCCTAGTCAGAATTAGAAATTCATTTGTCGACCGGACTGCTATTTTCTCGGCAGTATTATCGACACCGATGTTTTCCGAAAAAATATTTTGTTTGCGTTCTAACTGAGTCTCTAAAATTATTTTTAGTCATTTCGATGATTTCAAACCAAATACTGAGAACAATAATCATATAATTATAGTAGACTTTTCTAGGGTATTACAAGTGCATCTAATGATGAATTAAAAAAGGCCATTGACCTTAGGGATCAAGAATGCAATAAGCTAAAAAATGAAAATTCCTTGCTGAAAAACAAGTCAGACTCTCATGATGCTTGCATGTAAAAGCTTTGCAATGACAAGGAAAAATTAGATAAAATACTTGAGCCCTAAAAGTGTCCTACTATTAAATATGGACTTGGTTATAATGGAGAGGATGCTCCATCAATATCTAAAACTACATTTGTAAAGACATCAAACACACATGCTCACATTGATTATATGCCTCCACCTAAAAATACTAGGCCTAAAACAAATATGCATAGGCATGTCAAGCATGATTCTCATTCTAGAAAATCAAAAAATGCATATTCCAGACAAAAATCAAATCATGGTTATTGGCCTCAATATCACTCCAAACCACATCATAAGACAAAATCTCAATAAAAGTATAAAATTCATTTAAGATGTCACTATTGTGAGAAATTTGGTCATTTAAACTTCAAATGCCATATTAGAAATGTGCACTTAGGATATATTGATGCTAACTCCCAAGGACCCAAAAGCATTTGGGTACCTAAAGCAAAATGAATTTTATCATTTGTAGGTATGCTTGAAATCCACAATGAAAGAAAAATCATGGTATTTGGATAGTAGATGTTTAAGGCATATGATCGGCAATGCAAGTCTTCTCTCAAACTTGGAAAATAATAAAGGAGGAAATGTAACCTTTAGAGATAATAGCAAAGGTAAAATCATTGGAATTGGGCAAATTGGTAAGACCATTATACCTGCTCTTGAATATGTATTGTTGGTTGATGGTCTAAATCATAATTTGATTAGTGTGAGTCAATTATGTGATATAGGAAACAAAATTTCTTTTACTTCTAAGAAATGATATGTGAAGTGTTTGAAGGATAAAAATATTTTATTTGTTGGTTATAGAATTGGCAATGTGTATATGATTGATATTAGTAGCATGCACGATGATAATATTGATTGTATGGTTTCTATGTGTGATGATGCATGGTTGTGGCATAGGAGACTTGGCCATGTTGGCATGGATCACATTGATAACCTTAAGTCTAATGAGCTTGTAATTGGTCTCCCCATGGTTACATTTCATAAAGACAAATTGTGTGATGTGTGTCAAATGGGTAAGCAAGTCAAAAGTTCTATCAAAGCCAAAATGTTCTTTCTTCTTCTAGACCTCAAGAACTTTTGCATATGGACTTGTTTGGCCCTTGTAGGATACCTAGTCTTTGAGGTAAATAATATGCATTTGTCATTATTAATGATTACTCTAGATTTACTTGGGTATTATTCCTTGCTCATAAGAATGAAAGTTTTAAGGAGTTTAAATCTTTTGCTAAAAGAGTCTAAAATTAAAAAGGTTTTTATATCACATCTTTAAGAAATGATCATAGAAGAGAATTTGTTAATCATGACTTTAAAACCTTTTGTGATGAAATGGGAATTTTTCATAACTTTTCTACACCAAGAACTCCTTAATAAAATGGAGTTGTAGAAAGGAAAAAAAAAACACTTATTGATATGGTTAGAACTATGCTCAATTAGTACTCTCTCCTTAAGTACTTTTGGGTAAAGCTGTCAATAGTTCTTGTAACATTTCAAACAGACTTTTTATAAGAACAATTTTAAATAGAACTTCTTATGAGCTATGGAATGGAAGAAAACCAAGAATTTCATATCTAAGAGTATTTGGATGTAAATGCTTCTTATTAAACATTAAGGATAATCTTAAGAAATTTGACTCCAAAATGGATGTAGGTGTTTTCTTGAACTATTCAACTTCTAGTAAAGCTTATAGAGTTTTTAATAAAAGAACTTTAGTTGTTGAAGAGTCCATGCATGTTACATTTGATAAAACTAGTTCGTTTGATGTGCATAAATTTGAAAATATTAAGAATGATGACATATTTGATCATGTGCATAATTCATCCACTGACTTAGAGCCTCTTATTGATTCATCTTCAAATGATCATAATGACCTAGAAAATCCTTCCAAGGCTATAGAAAATCTATCTATTGATGTTGAACTTCTAAAAGATTGAAAATTCAAAAAGGACCACCTAAAAGACCTCATAATTGGAGAACCCTCAAAGGGTATGGCCACAAGATCTTCTTTCAAAGAAATTGTGAATAACCTAGCTTTGATATCTAAAATTGAACCTAGAAATATCAATGAGGCCCTAGAGGATGAAAGTTGGGTTGAGGCCATACAATAGGAATTGAACCAATTTGAGAGAAACAATGTTTGGACCTTATTTCCTAGACCACAAAACCATCCCATCATAGGTAACAAATGAGTGTATAGGAAAAAACTATATGAGGTTGGTGTGATCACTAGGAACAAGGCTAGATTGATGGCAAATGGGTATAATCAAAAGGAAGGAATATATTATGATAAGAACTTTGCACCAATAGCCAGACTTGAGGTAATTAAGATGCTACTTGTATTTGCATGTCACATGACCTTCAAGTTGTATAAAATGGATGTTAAAAGTGCCTTTTGTTTTTATTGAGAATAATTTTTATATGAAACAACCTTCGGATTTTGAACAATTTGATTTTTCAAATCATATTTTTAAACTTCAAAAAGCTTTTTATGGTCTTACACAAGCTCTTAGAGCTTGGTATGATAAACTTAGCATATTTTTTATTAATAATGATTTTTCAAAAGGAAAAGTTGATACAACTCTTTTCATTAAAAAGAACATGCATAACATGTTGATTATGCAAATATATATTGATGATATAACATTGAGTGCTACTAATGAGGTTTTATGCAAGGAATTCTCTTCATACATGCAAAGTGAATTTGAGATGAGTATGATGGGAGAATTGAAGTACTTCTTTGGATTGCAAATTAAGAAATGTGAGGAAGGCATCTTCATCAACCAATTAAAGTACACAAAGGAACTTCTCAAGAGGTTTAAAATGGATGGAGTAAAGGCAAGTAGAACTCTAATTAGCTTTACCATCAAGCTTGATAAGGATGAACTTAGTAAGCCTATTGAGGAGAAGAAGTATAGAGGTATGATTAGTAGCTTGCTTTATTTAACCACAAGTAGACCGGATATTATGTTTATCGTATGTTTATGTGCATATTTTTAATCATATCCTAAAGAGTCTTATTTGCATACTGTCAAAAGAATTTTGAAATACTTGATTGGCACACAATATCTAAGACTTTGGTATCTAAAGAACATGTTCTTAGTTTAATTTGCTATTTCGATGAGGATTTTGTCGATAGTGATATGGATAGGAAAAGTATCTCTAGTACTTGTCAATTCCCAAGAAATTGCCTTGTTTCTTAGTTTAGCAAGAAGCAAAATTTAGTGGCTTTATCCATCACAGAAGTCGAATATGTGGCAACTGGTTGTTGTTTGTTATGCACAAGTATTATGGATGAAATAACAAATTTTTTACTTAGGTGTGTATTTGGACAAGATTCCTATTATGTACGATAATACTAGTGCTATCAATTTATTAAAGAATCATGTTTAACATTCTAGAAGCAAGCATATTGATATTAGACATCATTTTCTTACAGACAATGTGTTAGGCAATAATATTGCTCTTGAATTGGTTGCTTCAAATGATCAACTTGTGGACATTTTTACAAAAATTTTAAATAAGGAACGTTTAAATTTTATTAAACATGAATTGTGTATGTTGGATGGCAGTGATATTAAAAATTTGATTTGAGTGATATATGTTTTCTTGTCTTTATGCCTATCTATGATTGTAGTGCCTGCTACTCGAGTAACGACTGCTACAAATGTTGTAGCGCCCATAAATCTAAGTAATTGTTCTTGATTCTCTCTTTGCCCATATTAGCACCATATATTTTTTAGTAACAGCCGCTACTTCATTAGTAGTTCCCACTACTAAGTGTGTAGTAGCCGCTACTTATTATTTGCGACTGTTACTGATGCATTTTAAATAAAAACATGTTCGCGCTCCAGCCATATGCACTTTGACTTGAAACTTTTTTCTCTCAAATTCTCTCAACTCCCACTCTGCAAAACTGATTTCTCCTCTAAATCCATTTTTTCTCCTCATCACTATGGCTCCTAAACATATCAAAACAATTGTTACAAGGATAAAAAGGTCAATCAATGATTCCCCATATGATTTCCCTTCACTATCTGATTCTCCATCTCCTCCTCCTACTACCAGGGTTGTTCAAACTAGCAGAGAAAAAGAAAAGTCCCACTCTGCAAAACTGATTTCTCCTCTAAATCCATCTTTTCTCCTCATCATTATGGCTCCCAAACACATCAAAACAATTGTTGCAAGGACAAAAAGGGCAATCAATGATTCCCCATATGATTTCCCTTCACTATCTGATTCTCCTTCATCTCCTCCTCCTACTACCAGAGCTGTTCGAAATAGTAGAGAAAAAGAAAAGTGGAAAATCATCTCAACAACCTTTAGTACAACTACAATAACCTCAGTTTTAACCCTCCAACCATGACCTTGTATTAAACTCGCTAACACTGGAAGAATAACATAGGTTTCTTCTTCTATCCATTACTCATAAAATATTACCATCTTGATATGTAGCTTGGAGTACTCTTGGTAAACTAGGGTTAATAGACCAGGTTAGAGCCAAACTGCTAATTGTAAACTGGATAACCTTAGCCACTATAACTTATCTCTGTTTTTCACTCTTAGTACAAGAATTATTTTCTACCTTAAAGGTTAATACATCTACTGGTTCTTCCTATGGTATAACGACATTTAAATTGCTAGGTCAACCATGCACCTTGCTCAGGGATAAATTAAAATAGATTTTTGGTTTTCCTCAAGCTGGGTTGGATAATTTTCATAATGATTTTAATGAAAACTCTTTTTGGACTTAAATTACTAGTTTACAAACCTCTTTAACCCTAGAACTGCTAAATCTACAAGTATTAGGAGCCATATTCTCAACATTATTCATAGAATTATGTCTTATACCATCAATGATAGAGGCACTAGTTATAGTATTGTTCTTAAAACTAACTTGTTTTTCTTATGGTGCATTGAGAACAATCGCCAACTTAAATCCGATAGATGGCTAGTTAATCATCTTGACTAGCTATCTAAGAGAAAAACTGGTGATATTGTTTTAGGGCATTTGATCACTCACATAGCTATTGAGATAATCAAATCCAACCCCAATCCAAAATTTCATTTTAATCCCGAAATCACCTCCTACCAATCCCTTATGTACCAAAACGATGATAAAAAATTTCTTGGTTTGCTTACCCTTGCCAACATGAACATTGTGGTCAAAAATCGAGATGAGATATATGTTTTGCGAGAAGGACAATAGGTTGGTGAAGAAGGAGATAAAGAAAAAGAAGAAGAATGCAATAAGGATGATACACAACTTGCACTACTAGCAGTTTCAGCCTCCTCTCTGCCTTCTCCAATCGACTTCTCCCAGCTGGCTACATTTATCACAGGCTGTATTAATGCACTTGAGCGCACTGTGCTTGCTAAAATTCAATCTGCTGATGATCGTGTCACAGAGCTCGCCACTGCACAAACCTTTCTCAAAAGGGCACTACATACGCTTCGATTCCAGTAATGAGAGTTGGTTGTATCACTTTGTGAGGTTGAAGTTTCTCCTTCTATGGCTTCAAAATCAGGTGATGTAGTCATAAGTACGATCATCAATACTCATACTGCTAAAGACCAGCCTTCTATGGATATATTTATTGATATCGATGCCATTAGAGTTGAGGTTGCTACTGAGTACGGAGCGGAGCATGATCCTCTAGCTGATCCACCTGCTAAATCATAGATTTTTTTTTGTTTTTTTATTTTTTTTTATTTTTAAATTTTTTTTTTGTTTTCTTTGTATTATCTTCTTTTTGTGAACTTTGGTGGCCTTATGGGTCAAATATGGGATATTTGGTTCATTTTGGATGTAATTATAACATTTTAAGTTATATCTATGATTTGTTTTGCTTCATATTACTCAATTGCTTAAATATATATTGTTTTATGATGGATGATGATTATTGTTGCTGCATTTTTATGAAAAATGATGTTGTTTGCATAAAATTGTCTTTTCTGGTTGATTTATAGTCAATTTAATGGACATGCTATAATCTCATGCACTTCAACTTGAATTACGCACAAGCAAACATATTTGCCTTTTAACAAGCATATTTCATGCATTTATTGTGGCAAAAATGAATTTTTAGTTAAAACCCTCCCTTTGGACACCCTTTTTTAATTGTTTTCAAAAAAAGGAGTAGAAGTACAAAAATGTTAAAAATGTGATTTAAAACTTGTTGGCACATATTCAGGGGGAGTTTTTTTAATCATTTTTATCAAAAAATTTCCTTAGTTCACACTTTTAATTCTTGAACTCATAAGTTGTTTGTCACTATCAAAAAGGGGGAGATTGTTAGACCTTTAGTAATCTAACATGCTTATTTTGATGGATACAAAAACTAACTAATCAACTAATATTGTTTGCTTAATTATATGCAAGGTCCCTTTTTCAGAATGCAGGTTTTGGACTTGTAGTACTTGCAACATAAGATGTAGCCTCCGTTACTAAGTAAGTAGCAGCTGTTATCTAGAATTCATAGTCATTACATTTTATCAAGAAGATACAGTAGCCTAAGTCTAAAAGTATAGCGCTCGCCATTAAGCAAATCGCAGTAACTACACAAGAATTCACAGTCTCTATATTTTGTCTAGAAGATCTAGTAGCATAAGTTTAAAAGTGTATCCCCCGCTACTAAAGAAGTAGCGCCCGCTACAAAATAACTCACAGCCGTGAATTTCAAATCCAAAAGATTAAGGATTTAAGGAGCAGAGCGGTAGTGCA
Organism: Aleurites moluccanus; assembly: GCA_948193065.1. Classification (NCBI taxonomy): domain Eukaryota; kingdom Viridiplantae; phylum Streptophyta; class Magnoliopsida; order Malpighiales; family Euphorbiaceae; genus Aleurites; species Aleurites moluccanus. The sequence continues at coordinate 10,655 of CANXYC010249135.1, read as the reverse complement.
TACTAAAGGGGGTAGCGCCCGCTACTGAAAGAGCTCAGAGACGCAAAAGCTTTTTAGAGATATTAGTTGAAGCATTACGCCTGCTACATGTTAAGTAGTGCCCACTACTAAAAGAATTCATCACCGCTATAGGAAAAGTCGCAACTGTGAAGTTCTTCATCCAAAGCTGAGTCGCACTTGATAAAAGATAAGTTGCCCCATTACTTACTGAGTAGCACCTGCTGCTCTTTATGTAGCCATCGCTACACTTGAAAAACTGACTAAAAATAATCATTGCAAGTTTGCATTTAATGCACCCAAGCGGCTTTATTAAACTAAAAACTATTTATATGAGTTGGTATGAAGTTAATAGGGTGTGAACAACCATCTATTATTACATTAATTCATAACATTGAGTATTCAAGTGTTCTTAAGCTTATATTTAAGTTTTCTATTGTAAAGAGAATTAATTGTTATTCTTCAAGGTTGTTGAAGTATAATTAATTTCTGAGAGTTGGGTAAAAGTTATTGGGTAATTTCTTTCTCATCTCTTGTAATTCTTTAGAGTTGTGTGAGCCTAATTGTAAAACACATTGTAAGGTTTAGTATGAGCCAAAATACTTTTAGGTTTGATCTTGAACCTATAAAAAGGATTAAAGTTAATAAAATACTCAAGTGTGATATTGAGGAGTAGACGTAGGCTTATTTTGGCCAAACCACTATAAATTTCTTTTGTGAATTTTATCTCCTTCTTCTCCTTATTAATTTTAAGTTGTTATTAATTTTTTAAAATAATCAATTCACCACTCTCTTGGTTGCTAAGGGACTTTTAATAAAATTCACCTAATAAGCTCAAATTATAGCACAAGGTGTTATTAGTGCTTAAAATTTTCTGATGAATTTGTGAATCAATTAGTTATAGGATCTTGTGTGTGGTAATTCTAATTTTAATATATAGAAATTTTGGTTTAAGTACTAAGTAACCAATAATTTCATTAAAATTTTGAAATACTTACACTATATGAAGGTTTAAGTTTAGAAACACCTTCCTTTATGCATTATACTGTAAATATTGATTTATAACTTGTTACACAACCTAAGTGGGCATTGTTATACATATATGTATAATGAATAGGTTGTGTAACTTGTGAGGGAAAGAACTAATCCCATATAGAAAGTTTATTTAGCTTTTAAGCAACTTATAAAGTTGTAATAGCTTTGAATATTAAATTGAAAGATAGAAGGAATAATTGAAGGGAAACCAAATTTGATGAAAATGATTCAAATTTGCCTCTAATAAATTAATTCATATATTTATATATAATTGGTCGAAAGATGGCACTTGGACACTTAACGCTAAATAAAAGTTAATTTAATTTATTTTTAATTAATTAAATATTTTCAGTTGTTTATTTAAACAATATAATTGTTTGTAAAGGTGCAATCAAACAGTATGTTTGTTTGAATGGGTATCTCTCTCTATATATATGAGTATTTTGTGTTTACGTATAAATAATTTTTTCTTTTTATTTCCCTTTCTTAATAAAAATTCATCATTGAAATCTATAGGATTGCTACTTGTAGATTTCAAACTTTATTATATCATGAGGGTGTACTACCAAGTTAAAACCCAACAACAAACTCAAAGTCTATTATTAATTATTATTTTTCTAACAGTGGTAAGGCACATTTGTACCCCATGATGAAATCTCATGATCGATCCATAGAGAATGTATACATTAGAAGGGGCAGCCATGAACCCCAAAATAAGATTAGTCCTCTCAACCGTAAAAATGGAGATGGAGATATATGTGTTTTGTTAGTCCTCTTGGGCTTGATGTTGATTTTGATGATAACAAAATAATATAAATGTGTTATTTATACTAACATTTTGTTTGAGTTGGTTAAGGCATGAGAAATCACAACCATTGCTCAATTATAGGTTAACACATTCAAAAGGTATTAAATGACATTTAAAGAGAAGCTATTAAGTGCACATGCTTAGGAGGAGCATACTTGGAGAAGTGCAGAAGATAATTCTGGATTGCTGGTATGTCGCGCCCGCGACAAGTAGAAGTCACGGGTGCGACAAGTAGAAGTCGCAAGCGCGACATGGGTAGTCACAAGCGTGACATTTATTGAAGAAGATCTGAGTAGATCCGATAGTGTCAAACCAAAATCGAGCATAAAGTCGCGGGCATAAATGTTGGAATCACAGGCGCGACTCATGGAAGTTGAAGGCGTGACACTGAAAAACTGACAGACTTGTACATAGTCCATATTAATGCTAAATTCTGTATAAATTGGGAGATATTAGTAGGACAAACCATATATGTATGGAAATATATGGGTATCTAGTTTTAGAAATAAAAATTGGATTGAGCATTGGACATTGAAAAATGAAGATATGAATTTTTGAAGGAATTATGCTCAAGCTAACAGACTAGGACATAATAGATGGGACAAATTGAAAATATTGCTGAGAATTATAAAAGATTAATTTGGGTATGAAATTATTGAATTTCTGAATGTCTAGTTTCATATGGAAAAAGAATCAAGTGATTTCGAGTTCTATAGAATGAGAAATTAAAAAATTAGTGAAGTATACTCAAACTGTCTTTCAGATTTGAGCAAGAAAATGTTATGATTTTTCAAGATATGAAGATGAATTATTTTGTAGTTGATTCAAACTAAAAAGTTGAATTAGACATCTCAAAGTTTCCAAAATTAAAAAAAAAATATGTATAATTTAGAGTTGTACAACTCAAGATATAATAAAATTAATTTACTGCTCCAGCAGGGATAAAAAGTCATGGGCGCGACTCATGCGATTCAGATAGTAAAACTAGCCGTTGGAAAGTGTTGTAACAGCTATATTTTAGTTTTCAATGTCCATAACAGCTATATTTGATGCAAGGCTATAAATACAAGATGGTATGTAGCTTAGAGAAGTTAGAAATCAAGATAATAACAATTGAGATCATTGAATTAAGTTTTTGCATTAAAATCATTCTTGTATATGGCTTAGAGAGTCTATATTTATAAAGCATCAATTTGTGAGCTTTAATTTGTAAAATCCTTGAGTTCATTAGACTCATTGATTATTTGAGAGTTGGGTAAATTCCTAAGGAAATTATTTATCTTCTTCTTTTATATTTCTTTCAGGGTTTGAGTGTGAGCCAAATAGGAAAATACTTGTAAAGGTTTTAGTGTGAGCCTTGAAAATACTTATAAAGGTTTGAGTATGAACTTGTAAAATACTTGGATTTGATCTTGCACCCGTAAATAGATCGATTAAGGGAACTCTCAAGTGTGATCTTAAAGAGTAGATGTAGGCAAAGTTGTCGAACCACTATAAATCCTTATGTTCTTTCTTCTTCCCTTTCTTTCCTTCAATTAAATTTTTAATTTATTGTTAATTCCGCAATGTGAACCCATAAAACACTTGGGTTTGATCTTATATCAATAAAAGGATCAGTTAAAGGAACTCTCAAGTATAATCTTGAGGAGTGAATGTAGGAAAGGTTATCGAACCACTATAAATCCTTGTGTTCTTTCTTCTTCCCTTTCTTTCCTTCAATTAAATTTTTAATTTATTGTTAATTCCGCAATCAACCAATTCACCCTCCCTCTTGATTGCCAAAGGGACTTATAATTGGTATCAGAGCTTTATTTCCACATTTTAAAGATTTAACCATCTTGGAATAAAGATCAAATGGCAAGCCAAAAAGCTAGTTTTGTTAAAGGAAGTTCAACCGTGAGACCACCGATTTTCGATGGCACTGACTATCGCTATTGGAAGAATAGGATGGAAATATTCATAAACAACAATGGTATCAACCAATGGGATGTGGTTGAAGAAGGATATGTTATTCCTAGTAAAATTATGAATAGCATTGAGGTGAAGAAGCCTAAGATCGAATAGACAGCCATCGAAAAGAAGGCAATAGGAGAAATGCAAGAGCAATGCACACTCTATATTGTGCATTGAGTAGAGAAAAGTATGAAAAAGTCTCTCATTGCAATTTGGCCAAGAAAAATTTGGTACATCTTGGAAAACACTCAATAGGCTAGCAAGGACGGAGTTGTTAATCTATGCTTCATGGCAATTGAGGAGGATGTACCTTCAAATGAGGTAAATATTTCAAACTCCTCTAATGAGGATGATGATGTCATGCTTATATTAGAGATATTACTTTCAAAGTATCAAAAATTATAAATTAAATATGATAAATTGAAAAGTGTAATATCTGCCATTTTGTAGTGTTTTTATTGATTTTGTATGTTTGGAGAATTTATTAATTTCAGATGTGAATATTGAGAATTTCAGGAATTTCTGATTTTGATGCTGCAGGATTTTTGTGATGATAATTGTATGATTTTAAAGACATAATTTGGTAAAGTGTAAAACATGAAAGTTGTGAGTTTATGTCTTAATTATAATGGTTTGGTAAAATTCTATGTGAGTATTGAGTTATGTATATTTGAGCAAGGCTGGTCTGATTGAGTATTTCTGCAGGGAATGCAGTGTATGTTTGAAATTACTGGGACTGACAGAGGTAGAATTAGATTAAGATGTGAAAATGAAAAATGTTCTTTTATATGTTAATATGATGGATGTAAAATTTCGGAATTTTTGGATAAATATATCTCAATGGCGAGTGGGTTATCTCAGTCCTGTTCGGAGAGATTCTAAGGCAGCAAGTCTGGGTAACTTTTGGAGAGTCACCATGGTCTGTGTGTTAGACTTTATAATTTGAATTTTTGATACAATGTGCCCCTTCATGTCTATTTTAAGTGATAAAAAGAATTAGTAAGTTTGGATATTTGTAGCTCATTTGCGAGTTGGCTAAGTCTGAGATGTCCAGGCAGGGTTTTAACTTAGAGGAACTTTGTTATGGCGAGCTAGCAAAATGAGAGGAGGCATTTTGCGACGTGGCGAGGTGAGTTTGCCGAAGTGGCAATTGGCGAAGAGGAAGTTAGAAAAGAGCTTTGATGAAGAGCTTTGGCGAAGAGAATTTGGCGAAGAGCTTTGGCAAAGAGGATTTGGCGAAAATTTTTGGCGAAGAGGAATAAGGTGATGTGGCATTATGCGAAGAGGCATTATGTGAAGAAGGAATGTGCGAAGTGGCAGTTCGAGAAGAAGCGAAGAGGCGAAGAAGCATTGCCGAGGTGGCATATGCGAGAAAGAGTTCGCGAGGAGAGTCTGGCGAGGCAGCAAACGCGAGCTGGAAAGTGCAAGATGAGAATGCGAAGTGGGAATGGCGAGCTGGCTTAGGAGAGGGAGCTTTGCTGAGGCAGATTGGCGAGCTGGCAAGTGTTTTTCTGGGGCTGTATCTATTTAACCGCAGTAGCCCAGAATCATTTTCACGATTTTTCTTTCTTTCCTTCTTCGTGATATTCAGTCTTTTCTTAGAATTATTTCCATTTTATTTTCTAAAGAATTAAGAATCAAATTAATGCATTAGACTTCTAGATTATTCAGTATTAAGGCAGAAATCATCAGATTTGAGCAGTAATCTCAGAAATTTCAGTTTGAAGGAAATAAGGTAAATTTTCTTCTCAAGCTATTTTTCTTTAGATTTATTTAAGTTTATGGGTTAGAATAATCAATGTTGGGTATATAGAATTTATTGGAAGCAATTTAAAGTCATTAATGATAATTAATATGGGAGAAATTAGATTGGTGAGACTGCCATGAACAGTAACTCCGAAATTTAATGCAAATTTTCTTTAAGAGATAAATGAAATTGTTATTGGGAATCAAGAATAGAGACTCTAAGATAATTAATTATTAGGAAATCATGTTAAATATTATGGATTTAGAAGAAACCCTAATTTTGTATATTTGGGGAATTTCTTAGGAGGAGAAATTCGAATTGATTGAGGAATTGAAGTGAGCAGATTTCTAAAGAGGAATTTAAGAGAAATTTGTGTGAGAGGTAAGTATGAACATCCTATTTTGATTATCATTCCTTGAAATTACTATAACCAAGTATTCTTATATTGTTTATCTTATTGTATATATATATATTTATATATTTGTACAATGTGAATGGCTTGATTAATTTTCTAGATCAAGTTTATATGCTTCATGTTTGTTCAACCAGATTTGAATGATGATATATGATGATGGTCTTATGACCAATATGCTTCCTATGAGATTGAAACCCCATGACCCATGGATAGAATGCTCTTCCCAATGAGAGTAAATTCATTGGTCCATTGTGTACTTTGGGAGCCCAGCTGATAGGGTTTTTATCAATGTTCCACCTAGAAGGGGCCATGAGCTCTAGGCGTATGCCTAGCCAAGCATGTGTGCACATTAAGGTAGCAAGGTTACCGATACGTATGTTATGATATGAGATCAGTTCTATCATATGAGATTTGATAATGCCATTCTTTGTGGGCATTCTATGTTCTAAACATGAACCATGATTTGATTTATGACATGATTTGATATAGCCAAATTATTATGAGAACCATGTTTCCTTCAAGTAGAGCTTATGTTTCCTTTCATTACCTATATGTATAAATATTGTTCATGACCATGACTGAATATTCAGACTTTTGATTTAATATGTTCATATCTTACTAAGTTGAAGGCTCACTCCTCTTCTGTGGATTTCAGGTGATAGCATAGCTCATGGGGGAGCTAATAGAGTAGATCTAGCTTCTTGAACCATTCTTCCAAGAAGCTTCATTGTAATAGCTTTTGAGATATTTTGTATATTTAATTAATAGTTTTATGACACAATATGTATTGGAGTATACTCTAGAGCTCCGTAGTTAGTCATTCGAGGATACTAGAATATTTTGATGTATGATTGTTACCTTTTGGGTACTCTTGTTCCTTAGTAATGTGAGATACATCTTTTGATCATTAAGGAACAAGAGAGAGCTATGAAATGATAATAGAAAAGATGTGATTGATATTTAATTATATGTATGGACATGATCACTGTAAGATAATGCATGACATTGTGATTGATGTAATGGTATATGAGATTCATGATTTGTGAGTTCTATGAGTTTATGATGGTCTTAAGCCTACCCTTGCCCTAGGACCGTCGCACCACTGAAGTTGGGGTGTGACATTCTCTCTACTTAAGTCACTATGAATGGTTCTTCTAGGATCACAATGGATCAAGTAATGGCTTGTAGATTTAAAATTAATGGACACAATGTCGTCCTTGGGTTTAGACATAAAGCTAAGAAAGCTGGAGGCAATTCCTATTATGTTAAGAGTTTGTAATCAAATGAAGAAAAGAAAATGAAAAAAAAAAAAGCAAAAGCTCGTTATTTTGAAAATCCAAAAGGATTAGGCATAAATTAGAGTAGAAATAAAAAAAGAAAAAAAAGCTCACTAAGTTGAAAACCTGAAAGAGCGACTTAGACAAAAGTTAGAGCAAGTTAGTTAAGTTGAAAAACCTAAAAGGACGAAAATTAAAGCTAATAAAATGAAAAGAATAAAGAAAAAGAAAAGAAAGAAAAAGGAAAAAGATATTGATTGCAAACTCTCAATGAGAAGAATGAACTCCTTTTATTATTGCTATATAAGTTCCTATGGTGTGAATTTGGTTCTCAATGATTTTATAGAAAAAAAATGAAGATGATGAAGTCCTCGTTGAACTTGAATAGGTTTTAAAAAACTAATGTCATCATGCATGCAATTACGCATACATATTATTGTCTCTATATGTGTTTTGATGATGCCCAAACTTGATTTTAATAGTTAATTCATTTGAAAAATTGCTAATAAGTTTTTATTACTTAAAAATAGGTAACAGCAGTTTTTGAAGCTTAACAAACGTTACCAAGCAGAATGCAGTAATGAACATTACCTACTGGTCACGCTCTTTGACAATTAAGGCAAGCAACATTATCAAGGCAGTCAAACTTATGGAAATGAGATAAACATAAAGCCTATTTGACCATCATATGAAGTCGAGCCATGGAAGAAGGAATGATCATTACACCATTCTAACGAATGTTACCTATCAAGGTTGAATTTTGACTACTAACACAAAAGGCAAAATCAAGCTTGAGTTTTAGTTTCACCTACATTATAGAGCATATTAACAAACGTTATTGAAAAGTAACGAATGTTACTCATCAAGGATGGAATTGAAGCTTCTAACACAAAAAGGATTTCCATGTCACCAATGTTATCAAGCCAAGTAATGAACACTACTAAAAAGTAATGAATGTAACCTATCATTTTCAGGCAAAATCTATAGAGATTTTCTAGCCGTTGTACTTCAATGTAAGTGTGAGAAATGTCATTTTTAGGTTAGAACGGCCATAATTTTGAATCTAAAGACCATAACTATATATGGGGTGAAGTTTCAAACTGAAGATGAGAAGAAATTAAGTGCTTACAAGTGAAATCTAACTCTCACATTTTCACTCCTTCTTGCTCTTTTTTTGAACACCTAGTACTTAAGTTTTCATTCTTTGTGCTCAATCTTATTAAGCTATTGAGTTATAACTCTTCCATTCAAAATAGCTTTCTATTAGTCCTGAGAAATATTCAATCTCAAATTTTTGTATTAGATTGAGTGTTGGGTGCAATCCCGTGAAATCTATTATAAAAAGGGTGAATCCCAAATTAACTAAGAGTCTATAAGCTATTAGTGTAAACCCTATTTAGTGGAACCATAAATCTAAGATTTAAGAGAAGTGGACGTAAGAGAAGAATTTTACTCTAAACTACTGTAAAAATCGGTTAATAATTCTCTAACTCTCTCTTTAATTCTCTTGTATTAAATTAATTTTAGTTGTTATTGCATTTAGGGTGTATTTGCATTAGAAATTTTAAACCCCTATTCACTCCCTCCCCTCTATGAGTATTACCATAAAGTGTTTAACAATTGGGGGTCAGAGCTTATGCTATGTCTTGCGTAAAATCAAACAATTTTAAGAGCTAAATGATTCGTTATGACGAGTTCATCAAGAATTTCTTTCCAAGAGGGATATTGCAACACAAGACCTCTATTGTTTTATGAAATAAACTACAATCAATGTAAGGTTATTATGAGGTTCCACATGAGGCCTTAAAGATATGAGTAGAAGTAATAGAGAAATGTCATTTCATTCTGATGGAAGAGAGCATGAACAAACCCAAGGATCCTTCTACCTAGATCGTGAATGACAAAAAGAAGTTGGCGCTAAATGATAAGGCTATGGATTTGTTGTTATTGGACCCCTGGGGTTTGATATTGATTTTGATGATAACAAAACATATCAATATGTTAATTATGCTAACAAATTTGCTTAAGCTAGTTAAGGCATAAAAATCATGATCATTGTTAAAGCATAGGTTTAACACATCCAATGAATCAGCAAGTTCAATTAAATATTGCACCCTTTGTAGATTGATTCAGATGATGGACCATATATGGATGGAAAGGGGAAGAATTCATTTTCCTAATTCAACAAGAATCTAGTCAAACGGAGATACACAACGAAAGATATTAAAGATTTACTGAAGAGTTACTTAGATGAAAAACCTATAATAATGCTTTGTTATATCATCAAGTTCAAACAATTGCCAAAGGTTGCACAGATGTCTACAAATTTGGTATAGATAGAAAGATATATATGTCTAGTTTTAGGAACAGAAATTGGATTGAGTATTGGACATTAGAAAATGAAGATATGACTTTTTGAATGATTTATACTCAAGCTGACAGACTATGATAAAACAAATGAGGTAATTTGAAAATATTACTAGGAATTTTAGAAGAAGAATTTGGATATTCTGTTTTACATGATTGAAGCTCTGGATGTCTAAGTTTATATGAAAAAAGAATGAAGTGATCTCAATTTTTACGGAAGGAAAAATTGAAGTATTAGTGAAATATGCTCAGACTGTCTTATAAATTAGAGCATGAAATTTTTTAGATTTTTTAGAGTATCAAGATGGATAATTTTGGAGTTGGCATAAACTAAAATGTTATAGTATATATCACAAATTTTTAACAAAAAAAAATAGAGCATGATTTTCAATTGTCTAACTCAAGATATAAAGAAATGAAAGTCACTACTGCTACTGGAAAGTCGCAGCTACAACTAAGCAATCCAGAAGCTTAAGTTCAAGGCATAGCAAAAGTAGCGGTCGCTACCAATGAAATCGCAGTTGCTACTATCACAATAGTTTGAAAAAATATAGCCGTTAGAAGACCAAGATTCATCTCAATAAAGTGAGTCAAGTTAGTTTTTAGGGTTATAAATACAAGTTCATGGGATGTTTCTGTAATATCCTTAGTGAGACCCTAACCCTAGAACCTTGAACCTTAGTTGGAAGCCTAAACCCTAGTGCCTTAAACCTAGGGGGGAGTTAGGGGTATTTGCATGAATTGTTGCCTTATGTGTTTTATGAATTATTCCATAGGTTTATGTGATACTGATTGCTTTACATGTTACAAGATTTATTTGATGTAATTACCTGTGATTGATAAATAATGTATTATATGATTTAAAGTGTGTGTACTATGTGTAAATTATTGTGAATTAATTAGTTGGGAAATGAATTGAGGGTAGATAAACTAGAATAACTTAATTAGGTTAGGAAAATAAATTATAGGACTTGTTTGTACAAAAAGTGATTGTAAGGGAGCTATTTGGCATTTGTAGGACTTTGGTGAAAAAGGGATTGATGGAAAGGGATTTAA
>CANXYC010249112.1:0-12222 GCA_948193065.1 Aleurites moluccanus | reverse complement strand
CACCATGAGAATACTACATGGATTGTTGTATGAGTGTCATAAGTATTTCTCATAGTGATAATAATAGTATGATCCTTTGACTTGAGATCATCAAAGATCCCAACATAAGGAGTTGTATATCTTGATACTGTTAAACGTCTTATGTAACGGGATGTACTATAAAAACAGTAATTGGATATGCCACAAATTATGTAGAGGTATGTTGAGTGATCAAGATAGGATTTGTCTCTCATATACAACAGAAGTGATGTCTTTGGGCACTTTGATTGAGTGAGACCTAAAATGCATGGCCATGCTCAAATGAGTCGATATGTGATATTGATGTCATTTGATTTAGGAGTCTACTAAGGTATCAAAAATATAAAGATTGAACTATACGAGTATGACATATTCCATGACTCGTGTTCAATCGAGACATCTAGGACAAAAGGATTTAATTACTTGGTAATTTTATCACAAGAAAGGTTATGTAGAGTCATTGACATTCTCGTGACTTAGGTAGCATTAATGTATTGCTAGACACCGCTCACTGCTTGTGACATAAAATCACTCCTAATGTTATGGGAACCTATAGAGTCACACATTTAGATCGGATCGATGATAGGAATTTTAATTCATGAGATGGATTAAAAAATAAGCATTAGGCTAAATGGTTTAACTAAGAACTAATATAAGCCCAAAATTTGAGCCTAAATCAGATGGGGTGAATTAGGATTTTATTAATTGACCTAATGCTAGGGTTAAATGCCTATAAATATACATGTGATGTTAATTTTAGGTTACACATATTTTCTGCCATTTTTTAGAAAAGAAAAAATGAAATTGAACCTTAATCCTAATTCTCTTAGACATATCTAGCAAAACATCTCAGAGATATTCTTCTTGTTTAGTGAGACGAATCAAATGAGGGACGATCCATTCGTGTGGATACCGTAGAGGCAAAAGACAAAAAAGCTTTTGCTCCCGACTCAGAATCAAACCTTGTAGTCGAATCATTAAACAAAGGAATAAGCCCTAACCTTCTAATCTGGATCTACATATGGAACCTGGAGGAAATCGAATAAATATTTTTATTCTGCTTCTTTTTTGGTTTTGATTTCCTACAAGCATTGCCATTAGAGGATGAGAAGTTTATAGTGTATTACAATGCTTCACGAATTGGATTGGGGTGTGTTTTGATGCAACTTCGGAGAGTGATTGTGTATGCTTCTCGACAGTTAAAGAAGCATGAGGTGAACTATCTGACACATGACTTAGAGATGGCAGCAGTAGTGTTTACACTAAAGATCTAAAGACATTATCTATATGGGTCTAAATGTGAGATATACTCTGATCATAAAAGTTTACAGTATATACTATTCACATTGCCTATTTTTGCTTGATTTTGCCTTGTTTCCCTAGCCAATTTGAGCCCTTTTGATATTGTTTAATATTGTTTCTTTGATGCCTATGTTATAATTGCAAATGTATCTTGTTGTTGGTTGAATTGGGCAAGTCAATTTTGCACCTAAACCTAACCTATTGGCTTTCCATTGTATGCCCACCATATGTTTGATGAAATGCCTAGTTCATTTCTTTGGCCTATTGTTTGCATTCCATAGGCCTATCATTTGAATGTCATTATCGCTAACGACATTGGCATGCCAATTGGCCTACCGTTTTCCTTTGCCGAGCCAACTTTTGTTCCATGTCTTTGTTGAATACTAAACCATGTATCAATGTTCGTATGTCCTCTATTACAATGCCATACAACCTATTGATAATTGATTGATTGATATTGAGCTTATTGATATAGAGGATGCCATTTTTGCATAATGGTATCCATTGATATGTTGTTTCCTTGTATTGATCCTAATGTGGCTTGATAGAGCTACCGATCCGATAGGGTAGTCGGGAAATATTGTCGGCGATGTGCACATTGTATTATTGATGCCCTAGCTAGGAGGGGTTATGATCCTGGCCATAAGACCTGATCAGTCTTATGCTCATTGATATTGATATGCTATTGGAGACCTATGTGTTCACATATGGTCCATACTGATTACTGGAGATTGTATGATTTCATGCAGTCCATCCCTTTATCTATCTTTCCATATGATACCCAGCCTATGTTTTATTCCTTGGCTATTTTGTAACCTGATATTGATTATGTTTATTGTATCTGACCTATTGGTACCATTGCTTCATTATCTACCTGTTGTTTAATTGTTGATGCATATAGATTCATTGAGTATCTTATATACTCACCTTTTTCTTTGTTTACCCATTTCAGGAGAGGAGTAGAGTGCAGAATCCTATCGTCTATCGTCTGGGGATTTCTGCTAGCATTACTGATGTATATATTCTGATTTTGTATTATTATTTTGATGTTCATAATCTAGCTGCTCCATGGGATATGTATGGGTTAGCTAGGAAATGAACATATATATATGATACTTGATGATATATGAGTTATATGATGATTATATGATATGATATATGGATTGTTACAGCCAATTGCAGTAAATGACAAAATGAATTATAGAATAATAGAATGGATGGTAACTAACTAAAATGGATAATATATTATAGTTTATAGATTGTATATGTGATGCTGGGTTTTACGGGTGCCCGTCGCCATTGGCATCTCCTGTGCCCTAGGACCGTCGCGATCCGAAAATAGGTCATGACAAAGGTGGTATCAGAGTTCTAGGTTACAGACAGTGGAATTTAGGTTATAGATGAATAGTACCTGAATTACAGAGAAATAGTGACTAAGTACAGAATGGGATAGAATTAAGTATATCATGGAGCATAAGGTTTCCTTTGACGTCTTTTGCTGTTATCGTCTGTTATATGCTATTAATTTGCATTTCTGTCATATTCTGAGTATGTTTTCATTTTTTTTGACAGATTATAGAGATGTCTGATGATAGGGACAAAGATACCAGGGAGGCAAAGGTAGCCTCCAATGAGTCATTGGTGAGGGACATTGCAGTATCAGAGGGTCCGTCTAGATCTTGATGGACTTTAGAGGATTCAGAGAGGGGCGATGACCCCTGGAGAGTGGAGATGATGAGGTATTGATGGAGTTATGGAGAGAGATAGCTGATTTGAGATGGGAGTGTCAGCATGTATCTCCATCACTAGCTCCAGCAGTAGTGCCTCCACCTGTAGTACCAGAGGCAGTTCCAGTGGTACCGGCTTCTGTGCAGCCAGTAGGGATTCGAAGGGAGCCTACTGTACAGGGAGGTCAGAGAGTGATAGAGGAGGGTGGAGTATCGATGTTTAGCTTTCTAAAGCTAAACCTGCCTGAGTTTAGGGGAGACAAAGGCAGTGACCCTGTGGATTTCTTGGAGGAGGTGGAGAAGGTAGTGAGGAGACTACCATGTTCAGAGTTGAGAACTATTAAGTTAGTTGGGCTATTACTAAAGGGTAAGGCAAGGACCTAGTTTTCTAGAAGGATGGAGCCCAGGCTTTATGGTGAGTATCCACCTTCATGGGCTGAGTTTCGGCAGGGTCTTATTCACGAGTTTATTACTGAGGGGGTGAAGACCCGTAAACTGATTCAGTTTGAGCAGTTAGAGTAGGGAGACAGGTGTGTTGAGGAGTACGCAAAGGAGTTTATTAGGTTGAGTAGATATGCTGCTCATATTGTTCCTACAGAGGCTGATTTGATTAGTAGGTTTCGGAGGGGTCTTCATGCTGCATTACATAATGCTTTACTGGCTATTAAGTTTACTTCTTTGACGACAGTGATTGATAAGGCCACACAGATGGAAGAGAAGTATAAGACTGAAAGGGCTAAGAGGGACCAAAAGAGCAAAGGGGGTCCAAAATAACAGATTAAGAGGGGGGAGAGCAGCTCCCAACCTAGGTAAGCAAAGCCAGTGCCTAGGTTTGATAAGAGATTATCTGTTAGTAGTCAGAAGAGGAGGATATAGAGTAGGGGACCGCCAATGATTCAGTCAACACCTGTATATTCTCAGGGTTCTTCGAGACCAACTGTACAAACACCTAACATTCCTAGTTATGGGTTTTGTGGTTAGCGATATAGAGGGGAGTGTTGGAGATAGACTGGTGCTTGTTTAAGGTGTGGCTAGCAGGGCCATTATGCTAACAGGTATCCATTGAGGGTTGATCAGCATCCATTTGTTACGGTTTCTCAGCCAGTGGTACAGGCGAGTCAAAACATAGGCAGAGAGGTTTCAGGCAGAGGCAGAGGCAGAGGCAGGGGAGGACAGGCTTCCAGTGGCAGCCAGGCTCCAGTTGGTAGGGGTCAGGGTAGAGTGTTTGCTGTCAACACCTAGGAGGCCCAGAGATTTGACAATGTGGTCACAGTTACTATTCTGATTCAGAATGAGATTGCAGATGCCTTATTCAATTCTAGTGCTACTCATTCTTTTGTGTCACAACATTTTGCACCTAAATTGAACAAGGAGAGGAGATTGATAGATGTGCCTTTGATGATTGCTACTCCTATGGGTGATAGTGTTGATGTTGATTATTATTATCCTGACTGTGTGATTAAGAGTGATGATAACATCTTGCGTGCTGATTTGATTGAGCCGCCTGTGTTAGAGCTAGATGTTATTTTGGGTATGGATTGGCTTATGAGGCACCGAGCAGTTATAGATTGTTATCGGAAGAGGGTTAGGTTTCAACTTGAGGGCCAGCTAGAGTTTGAGTTTCAGGGTGATATTCAGGAGTTCTGGGTTAATCTGGTTTCTGCTATCCAAGCTAGGAGGATGATTAGGAAAGGTTGTTCATCCTATTTGGCACATGTAGTAGATGTACAGAGGTCTTCTATACAGCTTGATTAGATACCGGTAGTTTAGGAGTTTCCTAATGTATTTTCTGTGGAGTTGCTAGGATTGCCCCCTGACAGGGAGATTGAGTTTGAGATTGAGGTGCATGCAGGCACTGACCCTATATTTATTCCTCTATACAGAATGGCTCCAGCTGAACTGAAGAAATTAAAGGTACAGTTACAGGAGCTATTGGATAGAGGGTTTATCAGGCCGAGTAGTTCTCCTTGGGGTGCACCGGTACTGTTTGTAAGGAAGAAAAATGGCTCTTTGAGGATGTGTATAGATTATAGGCAGCTGAATAAGGTGACAATGAAGAACAAGTATCCATTGCCTCATATAGATGACTTGTTTGATCAGTTGCAGGGTGCCAGCCATTTTTCGAAGATAGATCTGAGGATTGGGTATCACCAGTTAAATATTAAGAAGGGTGATATACCTAAAACTGCTTTTAGGACTCAATATGGGTATTATGAGTTTTTAGTGTTGCCATTCGGGTTTACCAATGCACCGGCTGCTTTTATGGATTTGATGAACAGGGTGTTCAGGTCATATTTGGATAAGTTTGTCAATGTATTCATTGATGACATACATATCTATTCTAGGAGTGAGGAGGAGTATGTGGAGCATTTGAGGATTATTTTACAAACACTTCGGGAGTATCGGTTGTATGCTAAGTTATCTAAATGCCAGTTCTGGCTAATCGAAGTATGTTTCTTTGGGCATGTGATATGCAAGGATGGGATTAAGGTGGATCCTCAGAAGATAGAAGTGGTTGCTAATTGGCCTCAACCTACCAGTGTTTCAGAGTTTCACAGTTTTCTGGGTATGGCTGAGTATTACAGGAGGTTTATGAACGATTTCTCCCGGATTGTAGCTCCATTGATTAGATTGATGCGGAAACAGGAGTGTTATGTATGGACTGATGAGTGTAATCGCAACTTTCAGACTTTGAAGTATTACCTCACCAGTGCTCCAGTGTTGGCATTGCTAGTAGAGGGGGAGAAATTCACTGTGTATTGTGATGTTTCTCGGATTAGTCTGGGATGTGTATTGATGCAAATTGGTAGGGTAATTGCTTATGCTTCTCGTCAGTTAAAGAAGCATAAAGCAAATTATCCAACTCATGATTTAGAGATGGCGGCTGTGATCTTTGCATTGAAAATTTGGAGACATTACTTGTATGGATCAAAATGTGAGATATATACTGATCATAAGAGTCTATAGTAAATATTTCAGCAGAAGGATCTGAATCTTCGACAGTGCAGATGGGTGAAGCTACTTAAGGATTATGATTGTGAGATCCTTTACCACCCGGGAAAGGCCAATGTAGTGGCTGATGCACTAAGCAGGAAATCGATGGGCAGTCTAGCTCATATTGTGATTGGCAGGAGGCCACTGATTCGAGAGATGAGAGAGTTGGCAGATTTGAGAGTGTAGTTTGATTTGGGATCCCGGGATCGGAACTAGGCTCAGATAGCCCAATTTCGGGTGAAGTCACTATTACTTGATGATATTAAAGTGGCTAAGGATAGGAATCCTTATCTACTGAAGCTCAAGGGAGAGGTACATAATGGGAAGATGATAGAGTTTAAAGTAGAAGATAGGGTACTGAGATGTGGAAAGCGCATATGTGTACCTGATTTTGATGGGCTACGGGATCGCATTATAAGAGAGGCTCATTACTCAGCATACAATGTACATCCAGGGATTACCAAGATATACCATGATCTGAGAGATGTATATTGGTGGCTAAGGATGAAGAGAGATGTAGCTCAGTTTGTGTCTAAATGCTTAGCCTGTCAGCAAGTTAAGTTCGAGCATTAGAAGCCATCAGGGTTACTTCAGGAGATTGAGTTGCCAGAGTGGAAATAGGAGCAGGTTACTATGGATTTTGTAGTGGGTCTACCGAGGACTTCGAGGGGTTATGATTCTATATGGGTGATTGTAGACCGTTTGACGAAGTTTGCTCATTTTCTAGAGGTTAAGACCAGCTACATGGCAGCTCAGTACGCACAGTTGTATATGGATAAGATTGTGCGACTTCATGGAGTTCCTTTGATGATTATTTCAGACAGGGGTACACAATTCACTTCTCGGTTCTGGCAGAAGTTTCAGGAGGCTATGGGTACCCAGTTACGATTCAGTACAGCTTTCCATCCGTAGACTGATGGGCAGTCGGAGAGGACAATCCAGACTTTGGAGGATATGCTAAGATTGTGTATTCTGAATTTCAAAGGTAACTGGGATTATTATCTGCCTTTGATTGAATTCTCCTATAACAACAGCTATCACTCTTCTAATGGTATGGCTCTATTTGAAGCACTATATGGTAAAAAATGTAGATCTCCAGTGTGTTGAGTGGAGTCAGGGGAGAAACAGCTTGGGGGGTCAGAGTTGATCAGGGAGACTATGGAAAAGGTGCCTATGATCAGAGATCGGATGAGGACTACCTTTAGTAGGCAGAAGAGTTATGCTGATCCGAAGAGAAAGGATGTACATTTTGCAGTTGGTGATCATATCTTCCTTAAGGTCTCACTTATGAGGGGTGTTATGAGATTTGGGAAGAGGGGTAAGTTATCACCAAGGTTTATAGGCCCATTTGAGATTCTTAAGAATATTGGTAATGTGGCCTACAGATTAGCTCTTCCACCTAGTATGAGTCACGTACATCCAGTTTTCCATATCTCTATGCTGTGGAAGTACGTGTCTGATCCATCACACAAATTAGAGGATCAAGATGTGGATCTCAGTGATGACCTGTCTTATGAGGAGCTTCCAGTGGAGATCATTGATCGACAGGTCAGACAACTTCGGAATAAGAAGATCCCGATGGTTAAAGTACTCTGGAAGAATCAATCCATGGAGGAGTGCATTTGGGAGAGTGAACAGGAGATGAGGAGCAGATATCCATTCCTGTTCCAGCAGTGAGGTATGTATTTAGTTAAATTCGAGGATAAATTTATTTGTAGGGGGGTAGAATGTAATATCCTATAAAGTCCTAACATACGTGCATGAATTAGTACTCAGTATGTAGTTTAAAAGTCTTGAAATAATGGGAAATAATTTTAGAGACATAATTAGAAAGCGAACTAATTACTTTTCTAGAAAGCGGCGGTATTGGGAACACTGCCGAGAAATTAGCAGTTCAGTCAACAAAAGTATTTCTGAAGTTGACCTAGGGATAAAAAATCACCATAAAACATGTGTAATTTTGGTAAAAAGAAAGAAGTGAAAATCATTTAGAAACACTGAAAAAGTAACCAATGGCAAAATCGTAAATATAAGAAAGTTTAAGGTGAATAGTAAAAATGGATCTGTCGGAGTTACATAATGACTCTAGAATCATTTTTATAAATAAGTATAAATTAAAATAAACTTATTGATTCCCGACTTTGAAATCCAAATCCTGACAGAATTGACAGAATAAATTACAGAAGAATTTGGACCAAAGTGTGATATATGGAAGTTGGAGGATTACGTTGTAAATTACCAAATTGATTTTTTCTATTTATTCAACACTTAAACAATTTCCACCATCTTCTTCTTCTTCTTCTTCATAGCTGAACCATATCTCACCATTTCTTCCTCCATTTTTCTCCATTTCTCACAAAGTTTCCTTAGAAAAATTTATAGAAAAATGGAGTTTAACCTTTGTTTCATCTTTTCCCTCCATTAGTTTGCTTGAAAAGTTGAAGAATTTCAAAGAAATTGAAAGAGAAGATTTCGGCCATCACACTCCATTAAGGTAAGTAGTTGTTTTGTTTGTTTTAATGGTTTATTTGGAAGATTCTAAGATTAAATTAGATGGGTTTTTAGTTAGGTTACATCAATTGATGCAAATTGATAGAAATCCCTAAATTGCTAAACCTAATGGAAGTTGTGTAACTTAGCTATTTGAATTAGTATTTGATTATGTTAATTGATGTTAGAATTAGTCAATTGGAGGTTAATAGGTAACTAATTAATGATTGGTTTGGTGTAGAATTCACATTTTGTCAAAGGTGTGCCTATTGGCTTCATTGGTGATTGGTGGGAAAAATCAATTTTTCAAAGCTATTTAGAAGCTTAGGTGAGTCTTATATGCATCCTTTGACATGCCATTTGTGTTGAAATTGAAATTGGAAACCTTGTGTGAAAGTGCATTGTTGGCCAAATTGCTTCACATTGCCTATTTTTGCTTGATTTTGCCTTGTTTTCCTTAGCCAATTTGAGCCCTTTTGATATTGTTTAATATTTTTTCTTTGATGCCTATGTTATAATTGCAAATGTAGCTTGTTGTTGGTTGAATTGGGCAAGTCAATTTTGCACCTAAACCTAACTTACTGGCTTGCCATTGTATGCCCACCATGTGTTTGATGAAATGCCTAGTTCATTTTGTCTTTGGCCTATTGTTTGCATTCCGTAGGCCTACCATTTGAATGCCATTGTCGCCAGCGACGTTGGCTTGCCAATTGGCCTACCGTCTTCTTTTGCTGAGCCAACTTTTGTTCCATGTATTTGTTGAATACTAAACTATGTATCAATGTTTGTATGTCCTCTATTACAATGCCATGCAACCTATTGATAATTGATTGACTGATATTGAGCTTATTGATATGAATGATGCCATTTTTGCATAATGGTATCCATTGATATATTGTTTCCTTGTATTGATCTTATTGTGGCTTGACAGAGCTACCGATCCGACAGGGTAGTGGGAAAATACTGTCGGCGATATGCACATTATATTACGGATGCCCTAGCTAGGAAGAGTTATGGTCCTGGCCATAAGACTTGATCAGTCTTATGCTCATTGATATTGATATGCTACTGAAGACCTATATGTTCACATATGGTCCATACTAATTACTGGAGATTGTATGATTTCATACAGTCCATCCCTTTATCTGTCTTTCCATATGATACTGAGCCTATGTTTTATTCCTTGGCTATTCTGTAACCTGATATTGATTCTGTTTACTGTATTTGACCTATTGGTACCATTGCTTCATTATCTACCTACTGTTTAATTGTTGATGTATATAGCTTCACTGAGTATCTTATATACTCACCTTTTTCTTTGTTTACCCATTTCAGGAGAGGAGTATAGTGCAAAATCTTGTCGTCTGTCATCCGAAGATTTCTGTCAGCATTACTATGTATATATTCTAATTTTGTATTATTATTTTAATGTTCATAATCTAGCTGCTCCATTAGGTATGTATGGGTTAGCTAGGAAATGAACAAGTATATATGATACTTGATGATATATGAGTTATATGATGATTATATGATATGATATATGGATTGTTACAGCCAATTGCAGTAAATGACAAAATGTATTATAGAATAACAGAATGGATGGTTACTAACTAAAATGGATAATATATTGTGGTTTCTAGATTGTGTATATGATACTGGGTTTTACGGGTGTCGGTCGCCATTGGCATCTTCGGTGCCCTAGGACCATCGCCATCTGAAAATGGGTCATGACAGAGGTGGTATCAAAGCTCTAGGTTATAGACAGTGGAATTTAGGTTGCAGATGAATAATACTCGAATTATAAAGAAATAGTGACTAAGTACAGAATGGGGTAGAATTAAGTATACCATGGAGCATAGGGTTTCCTTTGACTTCTTTTACTGTTATCGTCTGTTATATGTTATTAATTTGCTTTTCTGTCATATTTTGAGTATGTTTCTATTTTTCCCAACAGATTATAGAGATGTCCGACAATAGGGACAAAGATACTAGAGAGGCAGAGGTAGCCTCCAATGAGTCATTGGTGAGGGAGATTGCAGTATCAGAGGGTCCATCTAGATCCTGACGGACTTCAAAGGATTCAGAGAGGGGCGATGACCACTGGGGAGTGGAGATGATGAGGGGATTGATGGAGTTATAGAGAGAGATGGCTGATTTGAGATGGGAGCATCAGCATGTACCTCCACCACCAGCTCCAACAGTAGTGCCTCCACTTGTAGTAGCAGAGGCAGTTCCAGTAGTACCGGCTCCTGTGCAACCAGTAGGGGTTCAGAGGGAGTCTGCTGTATAGGGAGGTCGGAGAGTGATAGAAGAGGGTGGAGTATCGATGTTTAGCTTTCTAAAGCTAAACCTGCCTGAGTTTAGGGGAGACAAAGGCAGTGACCCTGTGGATTTCTTGGAGGAGGTAGAGAAGGTAGTGAGGAGACTACCATGTTCAGAGTTGAGAGCTGTTGAGTTGGTTGGGCTATTACTAAAGAGTAAGGCATGGACCTGGTTTTCAAGAAGGATGGAGCCCAGGCTTTATGGTGAGCATCTGTAACACCTTAGCATAAACCTAACCTGAACCATTAAGGGGCCAACTAAGGGAAGTTTTTCTTGAACTGATTGTTGTGTGATATTGCATGCTTATGCATGAAATTGAACATAGGTGCATGTTCTATTATATATTATATGGGTTAAAGTGGTTTAAAGGCTGTTAAAACAAAATCAGATAATTTTGAGTTTTTGGTGAATTAGGGCAAAATGGTCATTTCGCACCCCTTCGAGTTTTTATGGAATTAACATCATATTTGAAGGTAGAAAAGAATATTAAGACATGAAAATGATGATATTATATTTAAAAGAATAATTGTTAGAGAATTAAACCCGGTAGAAAATAATCCCGGGCAAAGCTGCTCAATTTGGGATATCCATTTGAACTAAGGATATTTTGGTCTTTTCCTTTGCATTATGGAATTTTATGGTGTATACAAGCCTATGGTATCAATTTAGGCTTATCAAAATCTAGCCATTAGATGAAAAGATGAAGAAATGGATGGTTGGATAGCTAGGTTTCACCATTTCTATCATAAGCTCAAAGCATAAGATTGCACCATTTGATTTTTACATAGATTTTTCCCACCCCTTCATCATTCATCATCTTCCTTAGCCAAAAATTTCAGCCAAGTTTTCTCTTTCCTCCTCCAAACTTTCGGCCACCATTGAACACCATCATATCTTGTTGTTTTCTTTCATTTTTTTTTTTGATGAAAACATGTTAATTCCATCATCCTTAGCACAATTATATCCATAGATTCAAAGGAAAAACTAGAAAAAGTAACAAATCAATCCTTTGAATATTTTGAAGAACTTTTGGTCAGTGATTGATTTTGTGATTCTTTTGATTCAAATATGTTCCTAAGATGTTCTTTGATGTTTATTAGTATTCAAAACATGTTTTGGATAGAAGGAATTCAAAAAGTTGAATGGAAACCCTAATAGGAAGAACTTTGAATCAAAGTGTTATTTTGATGGATTATTTTGTTCAAATGATGTTTATTTGATGTGTATAACATGAATTAGTGGTTAAATGATTGAAATAAATTCATTAGAATGGAGAACCAAAGTGGACGAACCATATAAGCTAGAAAAATGGTTTTGAACTTTGATGTTTTATAGGTTTGAATGATGAAATGGTGTATATTTGATGTGT
>CANXYC010249092.1:0-13869 GCA_948193065.1 Aleurites moluccanus | reverse complement strand
CAAGAAAAAAGTCAATTTTTCTGAAGTGCAATCTTTTCCAAATTAAATAATCTCTTTTTAGATTATCACTCCAATTTGAAGTTCTAGAGATTACCAGAGGAGTATCTTGATCTAAAATGGCTAATTGATTAAAAATCGGATACTGCTCTTCTAGAAATTCAATTATGTCAGCTACACCACAATATTCATGGGCAATTTTATTTTCAAAGGGAGAATTTCTATAAATAGAATCAATTCTAATTAATTCGTCCCTATGTTTAATTCTCACACAAACCCAAGAATATTCGTACTGTATCAGTGGATGCTCTTTTCTATCTGTAATCGAAAAGTGTTTTATACTATTATACACTCTTCCAGGAATTAATGAATTTCCTCCAAAAATTCCATCCATAAACTAGCAAATTAAATAAATTTTGGGCCTATATGAACATTATTTTGAAAATCAGGGACCAAAATGTAATTAAATGTTTTATTTCTGGAAAGAGACTATTATGTTTTAAAAACTAAACTATTATGTTTTAAAAACTAAAGTTCAGGGATTTTATCATTACAAATTAAAGTTAGAGGACCATAAAGTGCGTTAGTTAAAGTTGAGTGACTATGAATGAAACTAACCCAAAGAAAAGGCCAGAAAGAGAATAGGAAGGGGAGAAGGGGAAAGATTAGCAGAGAGAGAGAGAGCGAGGAATGTCGAAATTTGGTCATTCGTGCACTGCCAGCGAACACGCGCCGGACCACCAGGTAGAGAAGCCGAAAATGAAGAAGTTATGGAGGGGAGTTCGCCGTCAGACATTGTCGGATGCATCGGTCGAATTTTTTCAGGCGATTCCTGGCAATGGTTTTAGTTTCATTCCACTCCACTCTTTATGAGCTTCTTTTGACATCTATTTTACCCTGATTGGAGACTGGAACCAGCACTGAAAAACAGTACACGCACTTGATTTTCCGATGATTGAGTTTTAAATTATTCTAAAATTATTTATAAATTATATGAAATATGTTTGGATACAGATTTATAGAAATGACTAAATATTAATATTGATATTAGAATAATTAGGTACTAAATAATTATTAACTGTGTTTATATTGAGTGAATAATTTATGATAAATTAATGAAATTAGTTTGGAGTTATTGTAAAAATTATTTGAATGATATTTAAGAAATTTGGAAGTCGAAAAGTTAAATTATTATAAAGTAATTTATTTAAGACAGTAGTTAAAATGAGATTGATTAATTAATTTAAATTGAATTGAAATTTTTGGAGTCAAATAAATAAATTATCGGAATAATAAATTGGTAATGGGTATATTTAAACATATTTAAGGTAATTAGTTAGTGAATTATTAATTTTGATATATTAATTATGGAGGATTTATTTATTTTATAGGCGACTAAAAATTAGAAATTTATTTGTGGAATAATTTATCAGATTATTATAAAGTTATTATGGATATTGAGGTAAATAAATTAATGGTTAAATGAATTATTTAATGAAATGATTATTAGTTGATAAATTAAGTGTTGATATGTGGATTATTTCGAAATTTTATTTTGGAGTTTCAAATAATTAATAAAATATTAATTAGAGTTAAAATAAATTATTGGATTTTGATGGACAATTTATTTGAGTGATATTTTAATTGTGATGATAATTAAAATTATTGATTAAATAAATCATTTATTGAATGGGTTATTAATTAATGAAGTTAAATGTTAGTATTTAAATATTAGTACTGATAAATAATTTTAAGATTTGTGCAAGTTTGGATGAATTATTTCGATAATTGATATTTTGGAAACCTATTAATAAAAGAATATTTATTAGAGTATTATAATAATTATTATTTATTGGATCAAATAAATGAGGTGTGAAAATATTATTATAAATATTTATTGTTTAGATGCAGATTTAGGAGGGGTCAATTAATTGATGATATTAAATATGGGGTTGAAGGGGGCCTCATGTGTCTAATTTTAGATACCTAAAAATTTTTATAAAAATTTTTAAAAATTATAATTTGATAGTGTTTCATATAATGAATCCAATGATATATTTTTTTATGCTAAACAAAAATCAAATGGACAGCTAAAAATACATTATAAATTTTGTATATTATATTTAACGGTCTAGATTTAATGTATTTATAATGTATTTTTAACTGTCTATTTGATTTTTGTTTAGCATAAAAAATATATCATTGGATTCATTATATGAAACACTATCAAATTACAATTTTTAAAAATTTTTATAAAAATTTTTAGGTATCTAAAATTGGACACATGCCTCAACCCTTAAATGTGTGCCTATGAGCTAATTATTAGAAGTGTTGTCATTTTTATTTTAGGGGGCTATGTCCTATTTTAGGAAAAAATCTATTGAAATTTTGGCAAATACTTGAAAGTCATTTTTTTAATCTCAGAGTCAGTATTTGAATATCTATTCTAATAATTTTTGTATTCCATGTTGATATTTTAGGTGTCTTCCTTGCAGTCAGTCAGAGGGTGCTCTAAGGAGAGCCAGTTGGATTAACAGTCATCAAGTATGAGTGATACTTTTTAATATATTTTTCTATTTTTCATGCATGTGCATTAATTTTGTGAATATTTATATAAATATAATTAATTATGCATTAAAATTAGTAATTAGATAGGGACATGTGCGAATGTATTTTACTGTTAATTATATCGCATATTACCTGTGATTATTAGATAAAATTAGGATGACACATGGCCATATAGAATTATGAGTATGGATGTGGTTATAGATATGACTATAATTTGATAAGTTGTGATTGGTATATGACGGTTTGGAGACTTGCTTATTGCCTAATGTTGCTTTCAGTCAGGTTGGTGTTACCTTGTTAAATCTAGTGGCAGCTAGGATCCACTATATTGGAATAAGCAATAATATCGGAATAAGAAAGCTAAGTACATGGGATCGACTCCCTACATGGAATTTAGAGCAGTTTCTATTGATAAATTCTCATCCTTATTTAATTATGTGATCACTGGTATGTTTGGCACATTGCATGACATTTCATTGATAGAATAATTAGACGGCACGAGATGAGTATATGATGCAGATTAACAAGTGTTTAATTTTTAAATTATTGTATTTTTAATATTTTTATTTTCCTTGATTACTTTTGATAGGATACTCACTTTTAGGCGTCGTACAAGGCATATTTTTAATTATGATTTATTTTTCTTATTTATGTAAATCTGGTGATTTATTTCATTTTCAGGATAAATTACTATATTAGAATCCTAGAATTTTTGGAGGCAATGCTTTATATATATTTTGTAAATTTTAGGGTTTGAGATAATTTTTGATTGAAATAAAATAAAATTTCTCTTTGAAAGTATTCCAATTTTTGGTATTCTTTTGAATCAACGAAATTTATTGTCTATTGGTCTGATGTTCAATATATAATCAACATATTCTTAGAAAGTTTCCGCTATGTCAGTTGGTATTAGAGTTTACGCTCATTTCTTGAAAACCATGCCACTAAAGAAAGGACACTAAATTGTACCTGTAGAAGGAGGTTTATGACCGTGACACAACAACTCAAATTAAGTCGCGTGAATCATTAGATTGAACAAATGGAACAATGTATACAGAGGCAGGATTAATTAAATCAATGGATGAATGAACTTTTGAGAAATCAAATATTTAATTTTCATGCCTCAAAAATAATGTCAAATATCAATTGAGCTTTACCTGCAGTATTTGATGATTATCTTGATAAAGAGATATCATTATCTATTGCGATAATTTCATTATCTAATGAGAATCATAATAATATCAGGGGATCGCAGTAGACCATAAGACAAGATCACAAGAAAAAAGAATATTATTATAAAGATTCATTCGCAATTAATCTTTTTACTCGTAATTCATCAAAAGAATTTTAATTGCAAGTTATTGTAATACCCTCTATTTACTTTACATATACTATAAGTTAGTATGTAATAAATTTTTATTTTCTATATAAGTTTGGATTGTTTGTAATATCAATAATTGCTTTTGATTATGTTCTATTTTGATTGCTATTACTATAATCTTTTGAAAGTAATTAGATATTTTTTTATAACTTTTGAGATTTGATTTGGATTTTAATTTTGGTTTGTGTTGATTTGGAAAAGAAGAGAAATGTATTAGTTGTTATAAAAGATTTTAAGGATTTTGAAATTTGAAAGTGAGTTGAATTTTTATACTCTATTTTCATAGCCTTCAAGAAAGAATTTAGAAGAGTGTAAACATAAAAGTTATAGAGTTATGTCTCATCTACATGCCTTTAAGTCTGTTTTGAAAAATATTATGTGTGAGGAGATATTTCACCTTGATCATGACTAGTTCATGTTGCTACTTTTAAAGATATCCTGAGATTATTCAATTAATTTGAGGATCTTAGAAGCTAAATTGGACAAAATATAAAATATAAAAAAGTGTTTATTTATGTGTTATCTAAGTTTTTATAAATCAATTTTTTAATTGGATATGCACGTTTGGAGATATAGTTATAAAAATAAAGTCTGCTTAAATGACACTAGCAGTCAAACAATTTTAACTTTGAAAATTTACTATAAATTCACAGTTCATATTTTGAGCTAAATATTTGATATGTTGTAGTATTACTAATTAGTTTAAGTAAAAAAATAATTAAAGTGAATGGATATTTGTACCTCAAGATATAGCCAGTTTAAACTGTACTGCCGAGTAAATCTTCTCTAGGTGAACAATAATATGAACAATAACCACTTCCTATATATAGCTGTCACTCCATTTCTGCCCGATTTTTGTTGTTGTTTTTCTCCATTTCTTCATCTTAAAACCTAAAAATTCTCTACTCATTCTTCTAAGCTATTAATACCATAAATAATATTTCATTTTGGAAAGCAAACATTTTAAGAAAATCATTAAATCTTCCAAAAATCAAAATTTCTTCAAAATCATCTTTTGAGGAGGAAAAAGTATTTTCTGTAGAACTTAATTTTTATTATGATTTGAGGTTATAGGATATTAGAATAGTTATGTATGAGTTATGAGGAATATATTATATGCATTTATAGCTAAGGATTTTAGTTGTTGGAAGAATTATGGAAAATGATGAATAGTAACATGAATGGTACAAATTTCTCTATTCTTTCATAATATTATTTGAGAATGGTTAAATTAAGTTTAAGAACCATCTAAGTAAACTTTAGAAATTCTCTAATTGCAAAAAATTGATATGGGTAATATCGAGTAAGTAAAATCCTAAATTTTGTAATTTGTTGAAATGTGCTAGGCTTGGAGTAATAAAGTGTTTATCAGTTGATTTGGAGCTTGATAGGAGTTTTTGAGTTTCGGTTTGGATTGATGCTTTGTTAGAGGTGAGTTATGCATATAAACTTTGTATATATTTATATATGTATATATGTTACTTCTGTTTCATTGAACTTAAATTTCATTCTTAGCATATCTATGCAATTGTTAAATTGTTATTCCTTGAAACCAATGTTATTTGACTATAAATATGTATCTTGTTGTCATTGTTATGATTTAGAGTTGGTATTTCTACCCATTTCATTTAAACTAACTCATTATTATAGTATAAACCGATTATTTTGAAATGTTTACTGATATCTAATCCATTGATTGATAAGAACATCGGTTGCAAATACTTATTTTCTAAACTAA
Organism: Aleurites moluccanus; assembly: GCA_948193065.1. Classification (NCBI taxonomy): domain Eukaryota; kingdom Viridiplantae; phylum Streptophyta; class Magnoliopsida; order Malpighiales; family Euphorbiaceae; genus Aleurites; species Aleurites moluccanus. Next base: position 8,185 of record CANXYC010249092.1, on the reverse strand, counting down.
GTAAGTGTTAGTGTCAGAACGCCTTTTGTATGAGGGATAAATCATAAAATTGTATGCACCAGTGACTTAACTAATAGAGTTAAAAGTATCAGGGTCCTTCCTAGAGAGGACAAAGTTTTTCTAGGTATATGTTAGCGCAAACACATGTACTCTATATGGAGATCGTAGTACTCCTGTTCTGTTTATGAATGTCGTCAGACTCCTATTTTGTTTCTCTATTGTTTTGACATTTACATTATTTTACCCTACATACATATGTATATATATCTATGATGTGCCGTTTCTTATAGGTACTTGTGATTTATGACCTCTGATTTTTGATTTTTGATCTATGATTCTGACTCTGATATGTATATTGTCATTGAATATATATTATGCTATCTATAATATGAACTCTATTTGTTATATATATAGATAAAGACAGTATTTTAGAGCCTTTGTTTTGATTTTGAAACTCAGGTATGACATATGTATAATTTATTGAGTTAAATGCTCACCCTCATTCTGTTGTGGTTTTCAGGTGCTAGAGTCGTGCAACATAGGATGAGCATGATAGATGGCACATCATCCGTCCCCAGTAAAATCGTAACGGTTGATTCAAAAACTTTCCCCAATCGTTATTTTGATGCCGGCCTCTTTATATAATCCTCAGTGTCAAGCATTGCATTAAGTTCATATAGTTTAGGAGAGATGCAGCGAGGGAAGGAAAACGCTTTCGGAGATTCGGTCCAGATACCGATGATAGAGCTTCTTGATTTCTTTATCCAAGAAACTAACTGAAAGTATAGACTCTGATCATTTTAGATATTATTTTTGTTATTTTGAGATGTAATCCTCTTATAGCTTTAATAATATTTGAATGGTTTATAATATTCTTTTAAGTTATCAATTATTCATTTTGGATAGAGGACCTCATTTGCCTTTGATCCATGGTGAATAAGTTGATTATGTTTTGAATGGTTATATCACAGGATGCAGGTTAATGATGATTATGATGATGGATTGTGAATGGATATAGATGTTGTTGGTTATTACCACAGGTCAGGTTGGTGTGTTCTACAAGTTTTTAGTGGCCTTATGCCTATCCATACTCTAGAACTGTCGCATCTCTGGTTTTGGGATGTGACAGTTGTACTGAAAGTCATTGGACATATTAGATAGGAACAATAAGGAAAATTAGAAAGTTTCACTGTTATGACTCAAACTCGAGGTCATGACCGACGTGTAGTTAGACCGGAGTCTAACCACATAAGTCTAACAAATACTATACTTATAACATATAATATACAGATGAACTTTTAATCAATTACTTATATCCATACATTATCATTTAAGTATTATTTAAACAATTAATAATTTATACATACGCTTAGTGAGTAAATATATAAAGATAGGGAAGAAAACTTAACATTTTAGACATTTACATATCTATCACATATACAATAATTAACAACAATTCAAATACAAATAGTTAAAATAAAATTATTAAAATACTTTCTTTTAAATCAAATAGCATAAAAACATATAATTCTCATATATAACTAATAAAAATAATTTGTCTCGCATGCTTATAAATTCATTTAAAATAAATAATTATTCAAATAAAATAATGGGGATAGTTCCAACTGAATACTTTAATTTACACGTGTGGCATATAGCCCGTATAATATATAAGGTTCAAAATCTATATAACATATAAGTACTGTGGAGTATATACCAGATCATTTTTTACAGACAAAATACATATAACATATAAGGACGAAACCCAAGAGAAACTCAAGTATCATAGGAGGTTTAAGTTTGTATCTTACCCAAATAAAAATATCATATAGATAATAATAATAATAATAATAATAATGACTCATAAGTATAGATACAAATAAATTTTAATATAAAAAATCCAATGACAACCATTACGTATATATTGCAAATAAATTTATATATCATATAATTATTAATATTATATAGATTATTTTTTTCAACTTTTAATTACAAGAAAATTCAATTAATTTATTCATACAAAAGTCAAAACTTTATATATTCCCTCACATGAAGATCTTCACATAAACGACACATTAAATTGATTGCCTCCAATACCTATATATATAATATGTATAATTAATATAAATATAAATATACAATTCATGTATGAATACTTATAAATGAATATATTTAATACTATTCAAATATACAAATGCTCAATTTAATAATATGAATGCAATTCTAACATGATAAATCATGCCAATATAACATAGATAACTTATATTCCAAAATTTCTCCAATATATATATTATGGCAGTAGAGACATTTTCTATTCCAGAGTCCCATAATATTCTAATTAACTCAAATTTTCACACTAAGTATCTAACATATAAATAAATATTACACTAAAAAAAATCCAAATTTAGAATCCATTTGGTCCCCCAAATATAATTCCAAATTCAGTTATCTGATAAATTCTCTGAATAATAACAGTAGGTAAATACTCCTATAAAATCTCATTTTATAGTTCTCCAAAAATTATCAAAATATTTCATAATATACAAAATATATATCATTATAAGTCTACCACAATTCAGATCAATTGGATTCCAAATGGTCCTTCAACTAATTCTTGATTTAGAACTATATTGCACAAATCTTTTGACTAAACAACCTATATCATTTTAAATATAAAATTAGATTCGACCATTGGATCGTTCTCAAATTTAAACATTGTTAAATAGATATCTATTAAATAAACATATCAAAATTTTACTGTCAAATATGAATCCAACTATAAGTTATAAAATTCAAAATTTTAATTACCCCAATAGAGGACCATATGAGTTCTAATTCATCACCCTAAAATTTATGAACTATGAATTCTAATTCAATTATATCATATTTTCTTATTTAAACCTTAAACCTTAATCATTCAAAATTATAATAATATATATACAAATTAATTATAAGATATTAGAAGAATTGAATTATCTCTTATCTCCAAGAAAACTTTGAGAATTTAGAAGAAAACCTTCAAAACCCAAGTCTGTATTTTCCTCTTCTTTTCCTCTCTATGTTTTTTTCTTAATGGCTACAACTCTAAAAACTAACATTTATATACCACCAAAAGATAATAAAAACCTTAATCTTTAATTGCTCACTAATTCACCATTTAATTAATTTAATCAGTTTAACCCAAAAATATGTTATTTTCTAAAATTGATCACTAACACTATTTAAATTGTACTACAACCACAACATTTAATTATACATCATATAAATTCTTCAAAGTCCAATTAATTATAACTCATATGAAAATACCAAAATATCCTTGATAGAAAAATTATCATAATATCTCTAAGATAACAAAAATACAAAATATACTCAATTGGCTTCAGAATGCATATTTATATCTTAAATTATCACTTTTAACCCATATCTTAAATTTAATCTGTAAATGCACACAAAGTATAATAAATATCCTTAACTAAAAAATTTTGTGATTTCACATTCACATTCACATTCTTGATGAGTATTTTACGTTCTTGTGTGTTCAATATAAAATTCTTTTTTTCTAATGATTCTTTTGATGATGATATTACTGCAAATTTGAAGTCGAATTTTCTCTACCCAAGAGAGAATGATACATATTAACAAGTGTTTAATTTTTATATTTTTATATTTTTATTTTCTTTAATTGCTTTTGGTAGGATGTTCATTTTTAGGCATCGTATAAGGCATGTTTTTAATTCGAAGTACTCCAATCTCGTTAGGAAATTGTATGTGGCTCAGATCGCTTTTGGAATAGGGAAAAATTAAAAGATATAATGTATAAATGCATTATATTGCATAATATGACTGTTGAGGATGAAGGAGATGCAATAAGAAATTGGGATGATGATGAAATAGATTGTCCAATTCTCGTGAGTCAAGGGTCCGTCCAAGAATTTCAATAATATTTCCAAAGGAACACAGAACTACATGATCATGAAGTACATCATCAACTGCGATCGAACTTGGTAAAGCATATTTAGGAACATTTCAAAGACAATTACAATGAAAATTAATTTTAGTAATTTTTCATCACAATGTTTAATTATTATTTCGTAATTTTTTAATTATGTTTTTCTCATTTAAATATCTGAAATTTATCTGATAATTAAAAAATTATTGTATTATTAATATTTAATTATTATACACTAAAATATCTAAAAATTAAATTTTAAATATAAAATATATTTTTTAAAAAAATAAAAAATTTATTATTTTCTAGAAAAAAATTTTTGCAATAAAATTTTTTTTCCCAGAAAATTAATAAATTATATTTAGAAAATAATAAAATATTTTTAAGAAAATAAAAATATTTAGTTTGTAATATATATTGTAAATTGTTAAAATAATGTGTTATTTGATAGTAGGTCCATACTATTATACTTTTTTAGCGTGTGATCCATTGTGAGAAAAGGTATAATAAAAGAAGTGTAATTGACATAACGGAAACTTTTTAAGAGTCTGTTAATTCTAAATGAATACTAGACTAATAGATATCAAAATTTGTTGATTTAAATAAATACTGAAAATTGAAAAAAATAACTTTCACACAAAAATATTATTTTAATTCAATTCAAAAACTATCTCAATCCGAAAGCTTACATGACTATATATAGGAAATAATCTTCAGAAAGCTCTAATTGTCAATTATGGTAATTTATTCCGAAAAATAAATAAATTACTAAATTTACATAAATGAGAGAATAAAATATTATAAAAATAATGTCTTAAAAGACGTCTTAAAACAAATTTTCTATTAAAAGAAAATAAGGAAACAAAAGTTATAAAAAATGAATAAAAAATCATAAATTACCAAAATGGAGGCATAGATAAAGGAATTTGACTAAAATATGCCGTCAGTCATCACCAAAGGCTATGTGTTGGATTTGTTGCTTTATTTCTCATTGAATTAGGCACAGATCAAGTCCAAAACTAAATACTTCCGGTGATCCTTTTTTTTTTTAATTTGACCCTTTTGCATAGTCAAACTGACTAATAAATTTCAAGTTTTGAATGTCTACATTAGTAATAAAGTGATAATATAGCATGGGCTATTACACCTTAACAGTGTAAACCAATGTGGATGCTCTAAATGTGTAGATCTTTCTGCTGCATTTCTATTATGCTTACTTTGTTTTATTTGTTGAAGAGTGATTCAACATTTGCTTAGTCAATAAAGCATTTTATGATTTTAGGGAGATGGTTTAAGTAAATAAAGTCAAAAGATTATGAGCTGATCCTTTGCAAATTTTTAGTTTGGTTGTTGCTGATTTTAAGTTGTGTCAGTTACCAAAGATATCTATTTAATTCGTGTTCTTGTATCTTTTTCATGCAGTGAAATCAACAAAAAGTTTCTAATATTTTCTTGTGGTCTTTATTCTAAATTCTTTATTTGATATTTTTGTTCTGTAAAAGCTATTCTTGATCCAACATTGTGGTATTAGAGCTTGGTTGAGAAGACTTGAAGGATCAAAATGGCTGTAAATGGAACAAATTTGTCACAATCGATGATTCCAATCTTTAAGGGAGAGAATTATGAATTTTGGAGTATCAAAATGAAGACATTATTCAGATCACAGGAGATTTAGGAAATGGTTGAGGAAGGTGTACCAGAAAATAAAGAGGAAGCTAGAATGAAGGAGCTAAAGAAAAAAGATGCAAAAGCCTTGTTCTTTATTCAGCAAGGCTTACATAAATCAATTTTTTCAACTATCTCAGCTGCACAATCAGTAAAAGAGGCATGGAGCATTCTGCAAAACGATTACCAGGGGTCAAGCAAGGTCATAATTGTGAAACTTCAAACTTTAAGAAGGAAGTTTGAAACCTTGCTTATGAATAGTGGAGAAACTATTTAAGGTTGTCACACTACAGTTAAGACACTAGTAAATTAGATGAGAGCATTTGGGGAAAACATCACAGATCAGACTATTGTTTGCAAAATTCTGAGAAGTCTGACACCTAGATTTGATCATGTGGTAGCAGCAATAGAAAAATCAAAAGATCTCAATGACTTTCCTTTTGATTCTTTGATGGGGTCACTGCAGGCTCATGAAGATATAATGAACAGGTCAGCTGAAAGAGGTGAGGAAAGGGCTTTTCAGGCAAAATCCAGTACAAATCAAGAAAGGAGGAGTTTTGGCAGAAGTGCTAGAAGAACAAATCGAGGGAGAGGTAGAGGTAGAGGTTGGACAAAAACAAGAAGATGTTACAATTGTGACAAAGTTGGACATCTTGTAAAAGACTGCAAGGCTAAAGAAAATCAAGCAGAGTTTGCAGATGTTGAACCAGAAGAAGAAGAAAGTTATTTGTTTATGGCCAATGTTCAGTCAGATCAGGAAGAGAAGTCAATTTGGTTTGTGGATAGTGGCTGCTCAAATCGTATGACAGGGACAAAAAACTTATTTAAAGAACTTGATGAAACCCAGAAAAGAAAGATCAGCTTGGGGAACAACAACAAAATTCTAGTAGAAGGGAAAGGTACTATACTCAATAAGTCTAATCAAGGCAAAAGCAAATTGATTGATAATGTCTTGTATGCCCCTGAACTTGCACATAACCTACTTAGTGTAGGACAGTTAATGAAGTCTAGTTTTTTAGTGATGCTTGATGATAACAATGTACAATTAAGGAGAAAAAGACAGGCTTAGTAGTAGCTCAAGCATATATGGCTAATAATTATATGTTTCCATTAGAAGTATCAGAACTTATAAAGTATGGATTGGTAGTTAATAGTTTGTCTAATTTATGGCACTTGAGATATGGTCACTTGAACTATAGAAGCTTGAAGTTATTGTCAGATACAGGGATGGTTCAAGGATTACCTAAGATTGAAGATAAGGACAGAAAATGTGAGCAATGTGTTCTTGCAAAGCACAACAGGAGATCTTTTCCAAGAGGAGAAGCATAGAGAGCCACTTCAGTTTTGGAGCTAATTCATACAGACCTATGTGGTCCTATGAATACCATTTCTCTGGGAGGCAACATATATTTTTTACTTTTGATAGATGATTGCAGTAGAATGTATTGGTGTTTTTGTTTGAAGTTCAAATCAGAGGCACTAGAGTCATTTAAAAGATTCAAGAATCATGTAGAAAAGCAAAGTGGGAAGAACATCAAGTGCCTAAGAACAAACAGAGGAGGAGAATTTCTCTCAAGAGAATTCATTCAATTTTGTGAAGATGATGGAATCAAGAGGGAGCTCACTGCCCCTTATACACCAGAGCAGAATGGAGTGGTGGAGAGAAAGAATAGAACGGTTGTGGAGATGGCAAAGGGCTTAAAGAAATCAAGAGGACTTCTTAACAAATTCTGGGCAGAGGCAGTCACAACAGCAGTTTATATACTCAATATATCACCAACTAAAGCTATAACAGATCAAACTCCTTTTGAAGTATGGCATGGTTAAAAACCCTCAGTAAATCATTTGAAGGTTTTTGGTTGTGTTGCATATGCCATGAAGAATCCTCAAGAAAGAAAGAAGCTAGATGATAAGTCAGACAAATGTATCTTTTTGGGTTATTACACACAAAGTAAGACTTACAAACTCTTCAATCCAGAAATAGAAAAGATTCTCATCAGTAGGAATGTCAAATTCAATGAAGAAGAAAGTTGGAATTGGAAAGGAAAAGAGAAGAAAGTGATGCAGTTGAATGAAGAAGGAGAGGAACATGAGGAACAAATATAAGAAATCAACAGTCCATATCACAGTCAAAATAACACATCAGCTAGTTCAAGTCCCAGAAGTTCATCATCAGCTAGTCTAATGTCACATCCCACACTATTGGGCTGTGACGGTCCTAGGGTACTGGAAGCGCTTTCGCAACCAATACCACGAAGAACCCCAGTTATAAGTCTAATCTATTTATAAAATTTCACTAATATTTTTTTTTTCAATTCTATAAAATTCTGCAGAGAAACGGATAGAGTTTCTCCTATAATATTAACATTTACCTCCTGCAAAGATAAACAACACACTTCCAATAATATCCATATATGTCTTAACTCATTCTCCAAACACAACAATATTTCATTCATCATAGTATATCTTTCATATCATTTAGCTAAGCTAATTAGCCAAAAACATTCTTTTTCTCCATGAGTAATTTGATGGAATATAAACCCATCTCAATGTATCCATACATACCACCAA
>CANXYC010249077.1:0-36885 GCA_948193065.1 Aleurites moluccanus | reverse complement strand
TTTTTTTGTGTTTTTTTATTTATTAAAAATATATATTCAATAAAATATTTTTATTTTTCTCTCTTTTTATATATATATATATATATATATATATATATATATATATATATATATATATATATATATATATATATGATTCTTTTTTAATTTTAATTAGATATACACAAAAAAAATTATGTTGATTAAATATATAAAAAATAATTATTTTAATTAAACATACAAAAAGTTTTTAATAGATGAAAAATAATTTTATTAATTTTAATTTTAAATTAAATAAAAAATAATAATTTTAATTAAATAAATTAAAATATTTATTAAATGAAAAGGCAAAAAAAAAGACAGAAGAAGCAAAAATCTAGACAATAAAGAACATGAGCATTTTGATTATTTTATTATATTTCTTTTTATTTTTAATTTTTTAACTTAAAAGGAGAAGAAATTATAAAAAAAAAATCAAAATATCTAACGAAATTAAAATATATGAATTAACTAGTTAATTTTTTTTAAAAATAAAAATAAAAATATTAATTAAATTAAATTTAAAGGACTAAAAAATAATTTATTTTTATATTAATTAGAATCACTACCAGATAACTATTAATTGATAGTTTTTTTTATTCACAATTCTTTTTATTTTTTCTTTTAATGATTTCTATTTCAAAGAAAAAATAAAGTTCAGATTATGATTCTATGGCCTAATAAAATTTAAAACAAATTATTATTTTATTTTTAAATTTTAATCTAATTAATAAATAAAATTTATTTTTTTAAAATTAACTAAATAGTCTTTTAATTTTATTTTCGCAATACGTTTTAAAAAAATTAACTAAATAGTCTTTTAATTTTATTTTTGCAATCCGTTTAATTTTCTAAAAATTTCATTAAAAATTTAAGAAAATAATTAAAAAAGATTAATAACTAAAATACCCCCAAGTTTTTCTACATTCCACCTCTTTGAATACAGTGCGAGCCAGTGAAGTGGTTTTGGCAATTAATTATCAAAAACAGGGAACAACTAATTGGAAATTTGTTCCACTTTTTGATGTCTTTTTACTGTTCGAGTTGATTTTAGTATATACTCATTAGGATTTGATTTTTTTGAAAAGCTCTAATAATAAGAACAGCTCTTATGATAATAACCAGGACCCTTTTCACGGGACCAGCCGCCGCCGTCACTGTAGCCATCTTGGCTAGGTCGTTGCTGATAGTTGGCCATGGCTGGCTTTTATTGGAAAAATATAGAAAAAGAAGTGGTGGTGAAGAAAAGAAAGGCGCAAGGAGAGTGAATTTAACGGAATTGAAAGGTGGACACATGGAATAAAGTGGCACGTGTTATATAGATGGAGAGGTGTAGAGTTGCACGAGGAATGTGTCTTTATAATTGGATTTGGAACTGCTGTTTGTGTCGTGTTAACCTAATGGATTGATATTTGTTTTCGCATTCATTGGCACGGCAATGGTGGTGAAAATCATATTAAATTGACGGTTAAATTAAAAAAATTAAAAATTAAATTAGAGTTAATTGGTCAATTTTTTTTATTTATTCTTAACAATCGAATTAAAAATCAATTAAATTAATTGATTAATCGATCGAATCGAATTAATTTTTTCTGTTCGGGAGGTTAAATTTTTTTTTTTTTATAACTTTTAACCAAAATAATACCGATTTGGACTAAAATCGAGTCGTTTTATTTTTAAAATTTGTTAATAAATTTGAACCCAAAATATTTTGAAGGTTTTTTAAAGTTTTTTTCACTGTATTAATGATAAGTTTTGTTAATATTTTTTTAAATTTAATATTTATAATTATCATATAATTTAATTAATTAATAAATTATACTATTACTTTTTAAGATAATTAAATCCATTAAATTTAATGTATCTTAAAATATAAATATATATATATATATTTTATTTGAAATTTATTTTAATAATTATTTAATATATTTATTAACTAGTGCGTATTAATTTATTTATTTTATATTAATATATTTTATTTATCATATTTTTAATATGTAATATAATTATAATATATATTATATATTTAATTTAATTATGATTTAACTTTTGTTAAATTTTTTTAATGGCAAAACTATCTAAATATTAAAAAAAATAGAGAACAATTAGTATGATGCATGAGTTAAATTTTTGTCATATAATAATATATGATATAAAAAAAATTATAATTTTATGTAAAATTAATTATGATAATTTTTATTTTTATAATAATTAGTTATTATTATATTACTATTTTAAATTTAATTGAATTATTTTTCTATTGTATAATAGAAAAAACAGATTAATGTATTTTTTTATTATATAATATTAAATTTAATTGTTTTTTATTTTATTCTGATTTAACTGATTTAATTTTGATTGAATCTCTGATCTTCTGACTTTTCATTTTTACTAATTTTTTGATTGGTGTAGTTGAAATAAATTTTCTGATTGGTGTAGTTGAAATAAAAAATTTAAGGAATATGAGTAGTATTTAATGTTTTTATAGATTTTTAATAGTAAAAAAAATGATGAGAAAATTATTGTACGGATAAAATTAAAGTTGATGGATTATTTAATTAGTTTATAAATTATGTTAAATTAAATTTTAAGATGAAATAATAATTTTTTTATAAAATTGACTGTACTCAAGCATAACCAGCCCCAAATTAGTGGTGGATAGAAGTTAAGGTTAATAGATATGTGCCTCTCTTAATTTTTGAAAATTAAAAAAAAAAATTATAATTTTTTTAATACATGCGTAAAATATTATGTAAAATATAATTATTTATTATGTAAAATGCTATTATATATTGTTGAATTTTAATTTTACATAATAATATGTAATATTGTATAAAATATTGTGTAAAATGCTATTAGAATTTGTAAAATATTCTTGTTGGATAGTCCAGTGTATAACAACATTAAGTTTTAGAATGATAACTAGGTAATTAATGGGTAGTGCATATATTTTTTAATTCAACACTAATTCTACTCATTTCTTAACCGTACAAAGGTAAAAAAATCTCTTTATAAATAATTTTTGTATCTTCTTTCTATTAATTTCTGCGTCCACTTATACCCCAAACAAAATTAAAGAAGAAAATCAAACTCCGGTGATAGCTGGTGCAGTGGTTACCGCCGGTGAAGCAAGGGATCAGGTAATTAATTATACCTGAAAGCATCCACCATGGCCAACCTTCTTTGCCACTAAAATGACCTTTTTGCTTTGAGGGAACAAGACTAAACAAGTATATTCTCTTACATATATATATTATGCAAAGGCTTTAAAGCCAGGTGCAAAGTAGCCAGAGAATTGGGACCATCATGTACCACATAATGGGCAAACGTGCTAGTTGTAATTTTTCATTTAAGAAAATACTAGAAATTTAAAATTTAAAATTAGTTGTAATTTTATATTTATGTGAGATAAAATTTAATCATAATTAACACATAAATTAGTTTAATAATACTTTTAATAATAAATAAAAAATAAAAAATAATACTTATTTGTTAAATGGAATATATACTATGGGTTACAACCCAATTTATATAATCTTGATATTTCTTTTTCTATAATTAATTCACACGACATTAATTAAAACTCTTGCCAAATAATATACTGGAAAGTTAAACCAGAAATCTATTTTGACTGAAATTTTGATTAGTATTGAAACTCAAATTATTATTACCAAAAAAAAAATATTAATTTATATTCATTAAGAAAATATTTAAAAATTTTGTTTAATTATTTTAAATTTTATAATTAAAATATATAACATTTACATTCAAAATAAATTTTAATTAATATATAAAAATATTATGTATAGCAACTCAAACACACAATATCAAATTTAAATTTTATAAATAGAGAAAATACACATTAAGAGAACTTTATCTCTTATACTGGAATTCCATATCATACAATTTCAAAAGAAAACACACAATATCAAACAAATCTTGTACCTAGAAAAATCTATGCAGTACCCACTTGTCTGGACAACTGTGTATCTTTTTTTTTTAAAAAAAAAAAAAGAAAGAGAGAGAGCATCTTATATGATTTTGGAGGTAATATTAAGTCATCTTTTCAGGTAAGGGACATTTTTGGATGCATCATAAAGGCTATATAATGCTCTCCCCACTAACTCACTTAGCCTTAGTATGCATCCGCTTTAATTCTGGCAAATATTACATAGTGAAAGTGAAGGTGAAAGAAGACAAGAAGAAGACTTGATTTCTTATATGCGTATAGATTTCTTTTCTTTCACAGAAAACAGAAGAAGAATAAAAAAAAATCTTAATGTCCTTTTCCATTGCGAAAGCTAGAAAAGCTCCTTTTGTATGAATAATAGCCACAAAGTTTTTGTATTCTTGTACCCATTAACTACATGTCACTAAGAACAAAGATATTCATGTACTCTCCAATTTAGATAGGATTGTTCCTCTTAGTGACACCTAGAACTACCTAGCAATATGACTCATCTTCATTGCCCATGTGTGGCCCTTCACTTCCTCATAACTCAATTTATGGATTGGAATGAGATCAGTCCCTTGTGTTTAATTTCTTTTCTAAAATTTTGAGTATTGGAGAAATGAACATTAGATTAGTATATAAAAGATTGATGTTTCAAGCTAATAATCTTTTTAATAATTTTATCAAATTAGAAAAATAGTTTTTATTTTTAAAAATAAACTTATAATTTTTATTTTTAAAAATAAGCTTTCACTTTGCACTCCAATTGAGTCATTTTTTTTACCAGAAGAAATATTTTTTATTAATTAATTTTTTTTAAATGTTACAAAAACTCCATGGAAATAAACAGTGCTTTAATCATCTAACTATTGTATTTAGATATATACTATTTTTAAAATTTAAGAAAAATCTTACTTTTAATTTCAACTCATAATTTTGGTGTTTTGATGATGATATTTTACTGAACAGGTCAATCAATTCATTCATTTAAATTGACAATCAAACAAAATTTGCTAACTAGGTAGCGATATATTCTTGAGCTCTTAGATACAAGTTTGAAATTTTTAATTGTACAGTTTCTTAACAAAATTAATTTATCCTAACTCGGTTAGTCTATTAATAGTAGGTGACATTAGTTTAATAATGGAGTCCAAAATTAGATCCTATTAATATTAAAATTTCACTCTAATGTTAAAAGAAAAAAAATGATAAATTTCTATTATGACCCTCAGTTTAGATCAATATCATTAATATCTCTCACTTTTTAGAAATAGATTAAAGTCATATTTAAATTGATAAAAATTAAATGACAGATTTTAAAAAATTCAAGAATTCAGTCAAAATTCATTGTTTGGTTAGTGAAAAAAAATAGTTAAAATATATAAATTATCAAAGATTTATCATCAATCAGAGTATCTCATTTTGATAGTTTTTAAAATCTCAGATATGTGGTGAAATTTTGAAAAATCTATTATTTTCATGAATGAATAATTTTATAGATTATCTTTATATTATAAAAATATAATTAAAATTTATGAATTTTATTTTTATTCCAAACAAGTGAAATTGTATAAATTCATAAAATAAAAAAATCTAAATTTTTAATTCTATGAATTTTAACAAATTTTATAAATTTCAAAATTTTTAATTTAAACGTGACCTAAAACGTATTTAGTATTTCATTCCGTCAACTACTCATCCATCCAAATTTTTATATTTTTTCATTAAGTCAACTCGAAAAAATTAAGTCAATAGTAGTTTAAAGACAAAACTACCTTTGATTACCCTCAATCTAATCTAGATCTACCCCTTTTTCTTCCAACGCAATCACTTTCCACCTCATTACTCCTTCAACAGTGACAACAACCTCCGTATTGAGCTCTTCTCATAGCACACTACCATTGAGTACAAGACGCCTAAGAAGTGTTCGTCCTCGTAGGTGATGAGTCCAAGCCTAGAGGTAAAAGCCGGTGAAACGCAACAACTAGAGCCTATTTTGGTTTAGTTGTTCATAACATCTGTTAGCTGTTGCTAATAATTGTTAGCTAGTACCTGATAACTGCTAGTTAATAATTGTTAGCTCATAATTGATCGTTGTAAGTGTTTAGCAAAATTATTATGATTTGTTAGCTATTAATATATGTAATGACCATTAAAGATAAATATTATAAATATCTTTTTATTTAAATATTATTTTTAATAGGATAATTTAATTTTTTTATTTAAATAAAAAGAAATTTTTTCAGAAAAGTTTCAAATTAGAGTTTTTATAAATAATAGCTGTTTGACTATCTAACAGCTAACAACTATCATTTATTAGAATTATAACTCAAATCCTAAAGGGATTTGAAAGAAAAATTTTTCCTATTTTGTGTGTAAGAAATATTCATTATTTGAGTGGATGATTATTTTTTTTATAGAGTAGAATTCTTATTATTATTCATATTTATATGATAATTCTTATTGAAATAGGATTGATAATAAGTAATATTATAAATAGAAGTATTATAAGAGAGATTTTTGACTTTTACCCAAGTAATATTGTAGTTGATTGAAGAGAATTTGACTCAATGTTGTAGTAGAATTATAGTAGTCACAAAGCCTATGGATAAAGTGTCTTTGTGATGATATTGTAAGAGAGTTTACAATTTTGACAGTTTAAAAATTGTAATATAATGTTATGGAGTAATATCATTTTAAAGGACCGCGGACGTAGATCTATTGATAGACTGAATAACCACGTTAAAATTATATGTGTTATTTTTTTTTATCATTGCGCTTATAACTCTGAATTTTTCCTAACAAATAGTACTAGAGCTGTTGATTATTATTTTGGGGTTCAAGAGTTATTTTTTTTAGGAAAGAGAAAAATATTGAAGTTGAGAATTTTTATAGATGGAAAAAATGATGAAGCTAAAATATACCTCAATTAGAAGTTATGTGTTAGATATGGAGAAGTTCTGAAAGGTGAAAAATCAAGAAAGTGGTCATATGCAAATCATTGTCTGAAATTGAAAGAAGATTTGAAGAGTTTAAAGATATTAGACGAAAAACAAGCTGAAAATTGTTGACGATGATAATTTTTTCAATTGATATAATGAGTCTTTTGATTGAGGTGGAGCTCTAATATGGAGATTTAATATTTAAAGACTATGAAGACTGTAAGATTGAAGGATGTTGAGACAATGTGAAGATTGTAGATTATATAATTGAGAGATTTTGAATTAATGTGGATATTGTTAGGATTATAACTCAAAATCATAATGAGATTTGGAATAAGATTTTTTCTTATTTTGTGAATGAGAGATATTCCTCATTTGAATAAAAAAATATTTCTTTTATGGAATAAAATTCTTATAATGTTATTCTTATTTGGATGAGCATTCTTATTGAGTTAAGATTAATAATAAGTAACATTATAAATAAGAGTAGTATATGAGAAATTCTTTAGTTTTTGCTAAGTAATATTGTAGTTGATTGAAGAGAATTTGGTCCAATATTACAGTAGAATTATATTAATTACAAAGCATAGATAGAGTGATATTGT
This sequence comes from Aleurites moluccanus, assembly GCA_948193065.1. Taxonomy (NCBI): domain Eukaryota; kingdom Viridiplantae; phylum Streptophyta; class Magnoliopsida; order Malpighiales; family Euphorbiaceae; genus Aleurites; species Aleurites moluccanus. The sequence continues at coordinate 29,368 of CANXYC010249077.1, read as the reverse complement.
GAGAGAGTTAGTTATTTTGTCTGTTTAAAAATTATAATAAAATATTATAGTGAAATATTCTATCAAAAAACAGTGGATATATGTTTATTGAGAAAATAAATCACATTAAAATTATACGTGTTATTTTTCTCTTTTCTTTTTATTGTTTCTAACTCTAAATTTTTTCCAACGTCGTTAATCAAACGAATTCAATGCAGCGACTGCTAAAAAAAAAACTTTGTAAAATACCCAATATATCGTGATTTTCGTTCACAACAATCCCGTTCAACTACCTCCATCAAAGCCCAGCTCACCGATAATGATTTTCGTTAGAGGCGAGTCCCAGCTGCCAGCCCACACGTTATTTGATGAGAGTGATCTTGATGCAATGCCTGAACACAAACACATTGCAATCAGTGGAAAACTTTCTCTGAAACCAAACGCAACTTAGAACGCAGACTCAACTCGTAACATGGTGACTGGTCCTTGATCATGATGGATGACTGCTGATGCTAGATGGGTTTAATATGCATTTCCTTGTCTGGAGTTTCGATTTTCTTTTCTTTTCTTTTTTGCCTCATTCTTTTTGGTTAACCCTTGTTAATCTTGATCATTTTCCTTATTTGTCATTTCTCTTTTGGTCATGTCATTTCTCGTCTTTATTGATGCTTTTTGCGAAGTGAGTTTTGCAGTTTTTGGTTTTCTATATACTTTCAATTTTGGGCAATGGGGTCTTGTTTCGATTATACACATTTTTTATTATTATTGCTGTTTTTGCCAGTAGGATTGTTATTCAATTGGTTTTGGTTTTCTAGCTTTAATTCTCTTTGGTTAGATTGAGTTCAATATACAAGTTCCACTTCAGAATTTTTAATTAAGTTAATAAATTTTAATTAATGTTAAAATTGATAAATTTTAAGCAATTATATAATTAGGAAATGAAAATATAAAGTAGACAAAAATTGAAAATTTAGGAATTTTTTGTTATTAAAACTAAAAATTATCTAACACACTTCATTATAAAAAGTCTATTTAATTAAATCTTAACATTAAAATACTTATTTAAATATTCTTTTATATATAAAAGTTTTTAAATTCATTTTAAATTATTTCAATTTAATTTTAAAAAATCCTGTAAACACTAAAGTGACTAGGGTTATTGTTTAATGAGATTTGAGGATTAAAAGCATTTTAAATCATTAAATTTTGGGGGGTTTTTAACTTTGATCAGAAAAAAAAATCATTTCAGATGAGTTATTGACTTTTGTAAAAAAAAAAATTCGATGATCAATCGTCAGATTCCTATATCGAGAAGTTGATATGGCATGTTATGTTAATGTCAAAGTTCAATCTCATGCTACATGTGTGTCACATTGTATTTGCTAATAAGTCAACATGCCACGTAAATTTATATCACTTTAACTCACTAAATATTAATGAGTTTTTCATTTTGATCACTAAAAAAAAATCTCATTTTCAAATCAATTATTAAAGTTTTAATTTTTTTTATTTATAGGTTACTCGCCTGATTTTGAGGTCGAAAAACTGACGTAACATATCATGTCATTGTCTGAGAATGAGTAAACTGCCATGCAAATGCCACATTATCACAAATATCACATAAACAATGTCATATCAGATACATAATTTAACTTATAAAATAAAAATTAAATAATTAATTTAACATTTATGCAATATATTAAATAATTTTTGATAATCATTATAATATAAACAAATTCATAATTTAACAGATACATTTTTATCAATACTCAGACTTTCAAATCAAAATTCATCAATATTGAAAAATCAATTTATTCATAAATAAGCAGAGGAAGTAAAGTGAGAAGAAAAAGAAGAGGAAAAACACAATTGGGTTTTCAACTTTTTCTATTTGTTTATAATTTGGTTATATTTTAGTGATTATTAAAAATTATTGAATATATTGCATAAAAATTAAATTAATTATTTAATTTTTTATTTTATAAGTTAAATTATGTATACTTACGCGGCATTTGCATGGCATCGACATGATAATTTACTTACGCGGCATTTGCATGGCATCGACATGATAATTTACTCATTCTCATGCGATGATATGATATGCCATGCCAATTTTTCTATAAATGAAAAAATTAGAATTTTAATGATTAATTTGAAAAATAATTTTTTTTTAATTATCAAAATAAAAAATCTACTAAAATTTAGTGATTTAAAGTGATATAGACTTACGTGACGTGCTAACTCATCATCACAAATGATATGGCATACACATAGCACCTATGTGGCATGAAATCATACTCTGGCGCTGATGTGGCGTGTTATGTCAACTTCTCGGTGTAGGATTCTAGCAAGTGACCATTGAAATTTTTTTTTACAAAAGTTAATGATTGATGTGAAATGATTTTTTTTTTATATCAAAGTGAAAAACCCCTAAAGTTCAGTGATTTAAAATGCATTTTACCCTGAGATTAGATTTGTGTTTTTGTTTAAAATTAAAGGTAAAATGTTAAAAATTGCATAGAGAGACTAAATAGTTGACAAATTAAAATTTTAAAAATGTTTTAATGTAATTTTAATCAATAGAGAGTTATTAGTAATATTAGTCTAAATTGAGGAACGAAATAATAATTTGCAATATATACCATCCTATCAAACTTTAATCATCATCCAAAAACCAACAAATGAACTATCCCAACAAAAGGAGAAATTCTTAATAAATTGGTTCTATGTTGTTAATTGTAAACTAATTTTATATGTTCGAGTGAGACCCGTGATTGCTTTTTCCTCATCGCAAGTATGGGTCGATTATAACTAGTAGTTTTATAAAATAAGATATTGTCAAATCTAAAGGAAAAAGGAATTGAGTACTAATATATTAAATAAAGAACTAAAACAGGCTAAGCAATTAATTAAATAAATTGAAATTCAATGAGAAAAGAATTTATGATTTAAATTTTTTATTCTCAATACTTTTGGTTATACATATACTTATGCAGTTGCTTTATAATATAAATAATAACAGATGACTCTCCTTAACTAAGTGAAATCTTCTCTCAAACTAAATTATTCATACCCAAATTAACCTGATGCCTATTCTCATGGTCACAATAATCAATTGGATTTATTAAGTATTTTGGATGAGCATGAAGTATTATCAAGACATATCTATTCCTCTATGTGATCACTCTTTTATATCTATCAACCCCATGAATAAAACTCCACTTTTACTCACTTTTTATTAGACATCTTAGATTATACAAATGGTGATCAAACACTCACATAATAATAAGTCAAAGATGATAGATTAATTCCGATCAACCAAACACAAAAACAAAGTATATATATTATCACAAGCAATCAAGTCCATTTAAATCTAAATTCTAATTGGAATTTAGCTACACATGGAAAGATTTAAGAAATAAAAAACTAATTGCATTGAAATCAATAAAAGTTTCATTACAAATATAAAATCTAAATGGTTTTAAAATCAAACTCAATGAAAAATTATAAATGAACGCTCCAAAATTGAAGGTGATCTTAATTGAATACTAAATTTGGAAATTTGCTTTGAATCTACTATGACTTGTTAGGGTCTATGGTATTAAACAATGATTGCTTAAAGTATTACACCCAATATATTTAGTTTAGAATTATAGGCATGCTATCTCCAGTTAGTATATATATAGTGATACACTAGTGTTTACCAATTAATGAGTTATTATCCATATAAGCCTATTATAAATGTCCATTATCTATAGGACTTATATTAGATCATATTTAGAGTTATACTAAATATACCCAACATGACTAACTAATCTACCCAACATGACTAACTAATCTACTTAAAATGAAAAGATCTAAATTTTGAGAGATTTTTCTAAAGAAAAAAAAATGAATATATAAAGGTTTAAATATGAGCTTCAAGTACAAGATTACAAGTGAAAACTGTTATTTTCATGCCAATGCATAGGCTCATGCACTTCCAGAGCACATGGCCCCCCTCACCTCTTGTAATTCTGAAATTTAGTCCAAAAGTAAATAAAATCACATGGCCTCTATTACAAATGTTGAGAGTTTATATAATTTTGGGAGTGCTAACCTCAATAGTTAGCTATTAATGTTAGAGAGACTAATTGTATATATGTTCATTTAACATTTTGTATTTAATTAATGTGTGATATTTATTATCTAATCACTCCTCTCAAGTTACAATTAGGCTAATACTTTTTTTTATTAAGCCCAATTGACAGTGCAAATCTATGCTAAGAATTGGATGACAACCGAAAGAAATTCAATATGGGGCAAATTGATTGGATTGGAAGCTTAACACGGGCAAACAATTGATAGAAACCCTCCGCGGGGTGAAATGACCCACTATGGGGCGAATTGATTGAATTGAAAGTCCAACACGGGTGAAGAATTGAAAAAAATCCATCACGAGGTAAAATTGAACCTGAAATATACCGAAAATTGTACAAGAAATTGAAATTTTAGTCTAAATTATAATAAAATAGGGGTACAAATTATTTTTTCACATGTATTGATCGATTATGGTCAGATACCATGTTACAAATATTAAGAGTTTATATAACTTATGAGTGTTAATCTTAAAAACTAACTATTAAAGTTAAAGAGTCCAATTATATATATATTTATTCAATATTTTATATTTAATTTATATGAAATATTTATTATCTTAACAGTCTTTTACGTCCTCCATGACATAGAGCCATGCTCATCATACTTGTTTTTTTTTTTTGACTTGGATTGTTACACGAGCTCGTGCTTCATTTCTTGCACTGGCTTATGCAATTCCTTTAGACCAGGGACAAACTTAGAATTTCTGGAAAAAAGAAGCATCCTCTTATATTTAGAAAATGATATAAAAATATTAGGAATAAATACTATAAATAGGAGATAAAAAAATTAATTTTTTAAAATAAAAAAAAGTATTTTATTAATTTTAGTTAATCTTATGAATTAAATAGTAATTTATTTTAAAAAATTTTAAAAATTATAGAGTTAAAAAAGAAAAATAGAAGAATATATAATTAAATAATATTTTATTAATGACTAAAAATTAATTTTTTAAAATAAAAATATTATTTTATTAATTTAATAAATTTTAAAGATTAAATAATAATTTTATATTAAAAATTTATAAAATCGGATCCGCTTATGCTTTAGGCTGCTTGTAGCTCTTTTCCTAGCACTAACCCGTGTACTTCTTGGTTTGAGATCTTTTTGCTGATTTTGTCTTGTGAATTTCGCATTTCTATACCATTTAGATTTGAAATAAATAATAGGCAAAGTGATAACAATTATACTTATTCTACACAAAAATCAAGCCAGACATACATAATTTAATGGAATTTCATGCATACATATATAGACATATTGAATACATCAACACGTCATTGAATAGTAATAAAATTTAAATTTTCACCTTCACTTAGAAGATAAAAAATACTATAAATTTATCATCATAAAAAATTAAATATATTTATTACCGTTCAATAATTTATCTCATTTTAATAGAATCACTCTGCAATTTTACAAGTCTACCTAAAATTTTTTTAGGAGGGAAGAGATTTTTCGCATGGCTATTTTAGGGGCAGCATACCGATGCCACATTCATGATTGATCATCTTTTAATATCCCAAAAAAGGAATCCAATGTTTTTAAATTTGTATCGATTAAAAAATTAATAAAAATAAAAAATTAGAGAGTCAGAGATTTAATTAAGGTTGAACTAATTAAAAAAAAAAAAGGTTTACACATATATGTATATATAATTTAATATTTATTATATATATGATGAAAATAAATATAATTTGATATTTATTATTTTTAATTAAAAATTAAAAAAATTAAAAAAAATTCTGATCCGCTCAAACGAAAAAATCAATTTGATTTGACTGATTCACCGATTAACCAACCAATTTACAAATTTTTTATCTGATTTTTTGAGAACTGGTTTTTGAGGTTGACCAAATCATTTTTTAGTTTGAGGTTTTTGAGGCTGACCAGATTATTTTTTAATTTAATTTTTAATTTTTTTTATTCGGCCGATCGATCCGATCCAATTTTGACAACCATGGAGGTAACTGTCATAAGAAAGGAAATGGCATGTGATTTGGCTATACTATCCCAAAACCTCTTTACCAACATGAAATAGATAAATGTACATAACCCATTCCATGCTATGCCATTTTTTAGTGCAAACAACAAGCAGGAATACAAACAAAACAACTAAGAGAAAAAACATAATTATTTTTATATCTTAACATCTTAAAAACCAAAAATATAAAATAATTGATAGCCTTTGAAGTTTTATGAGCAATTGGTCGGTTCGATTTTAAATTGAACTGAAATTTTGAATAGTTGAATTAATCGAATTAAAATTTTTAAAAATTAAATAAAAATAAATTTTAAATAGAATAAAATTGAATCGAAATTTTTATAAAATTAATTAAATCGAACTGAACCGATATTTTTTTGTTCGATTATTCAATTATTTCTGTTTTTTAATAATATATATATATAATTATTAAAATATATATTTTTAAATATACATATATAAAAAAATATATAATATATATAATTCAGTCGGTTCAATTATTTTATATATTTTAAAAAAATTAAACCAAACTAAATAAATTCAAATTTATAAAAAATAATCAAAATTGAAATCAAATCTAATCATACCGATAAAATTAAATTTGAATGAGTTCAAATTTCAGTTAATCCGATTTTTTCTCACTCGTATACTTTAAGTTCTAAACAACAATTAGGAACTATTAGATCATTGTAATAAATATTGAATTTAAAAATAATATTAAAATTAATAATTAATCACTAGTGAATGATTAAATAGTAATACTGATAGTGTTATTAAATATGAATATATATGTATATGTTATTCAATTAGAAATCAACATATCTAACCCTAAGAGTTTACTTGATTAACAGTAGAGTTCGCTATTTTCTTTATTAATTTAATTGGATTTGATCATCGAGAATAGACCATAAAAGAAAAAAATTATAAATAAAGATTTTTTTTCATGAATTTTTTAATTACAAAGTCTATGGTCTGTTTTTAATTATATAAAAATAAATTTAATACGATCAGCGAAAGTTAGCGCCACCCCTACTTTATATACCTATATGATTGTATAATTCATGTAGAAGGAAAAATAAAAAAAATTCTGGGTTGGTGTGTTAGTTATTACTCCGTTCAGTTCAAAATGGCGATGAAATGTTCTGGTTAGTAAAGTTAATATTGAAACATTCAAATTTGATGTCAGTTGCTAAAAATTAAATCCCAATCAAACAGGTGAATGGTGATATTTTTACCATAAGAGTACAGAACCAGCACTTCAGCTGAAAATAGGGAGTATTGTGATACAGAAACTTTCTCTTTCTCCAATGGGTTGTGTATTTCATGTATAGAATAAGTGCAGAACCACCCACTCCCCCACATAGAAAACGACACTCTTTCACTTCTTTCAGTTTCAGGTTTTAGCTATAGCGACCCATTCTCTGTATTCTCATACTTCAAGGAAACAAGCATTCTTCTCTCCAATTCTGCATGCACCACCACCGCCGCCATCACCACCTTCTTCTATACAAACCCCACACATTATATATATATTATTCTATTCCAAAGCCTTCTCATTACCCCAGAAATATTATTATTATAATTGTTATTATTATCATTAATAACATTAATCAATTAGTTTCTCACTCTCTCTCCTCCCCCCCCTTTTCTACTAAATCTATGCAACCCACCTCTTCATCCATGTCCTCAGACTCTTGACTATCTTTCCCTCTGTTTCTCTTACTGGGTGGTGATGAAAATGTCTCCGCCGCTCACAAAACCCACCGCCACTTTATTCACTTTCAAACCACCGCCGCAACTCTGCACTTTCCTTTTCTTTCTCATTCTCTCCGTTCTGGGTTTCTATACTTTTTACCATCCTCACCACCTCAATCCCAGAAATCTCCAAACCGCTATCCGTTACCGTACCATTTTCCTCTCCCTTTCTTCCAACTCTACCCTTGCCTCCTACCTCCGCTCCCTCACACTCCACCCTCACCTCGCCGGAACTGAGCCTTCTCTCGACACCATTAATTACGTTTATTCTCATTTCACGAATCTTAATTTAGAGACTCGTAAGGTAGAGTACAAGGCGCTTCTATCTTATCCTCTGCACGCTTCTCTCGTTGCACATTTTAGCAACGGCAGTACGGTGACCTTTTCCTTAACTGATATTTCCGGGAAAATCGGACCGGATGTTGTGCCGCCGTACCATGCTTATTCTCCGTCCGGTACGGCGCATGCTAAGGTGGTGTTTGTTAATTACGGGCGTGAAGAGGACTATCGTGCGCTTGGGCTGTTAGGTGTAAATGTTAGTGCGTGCGTGGTTTTGGCAAGGAAAGGTGGTGGGTTAAGCAGAGGAGTAGTAGTTAAAATAGCTGAATCTAAAGGTGCGCTAGCAGTGCTATTATACGCCGAGGGGGATCGGGTAAGAGGAGGAATTGAGAGAGGGACTGTTATGAGGGGAGTGGGGGACCCATTAAGTCCAGGGTGGGCAGGAGTTGAAGGAGGAGAGAGATTGAGCTTGGAGAATAGCCAGGTTTTGGAGAGGTTTCCAAAAATTCCATCTTTGCCCTTGTCGTTGGCGAATGCCGACGTCATTTTGGGGTCCCTAGGGGGTCCTATGGTTCCGCCGGAGTGGAGGGATTCGGGTCGGTCTTGGATTGGACGGGTCGGGCCTGGTCCGACCATGGTCAACTTCACTTACCAGGTTGTACGTATCTTTGGTAGTGGCTTGTTTTGTTTGTTTGTTTAGTGTCAATTGTTGTTGTTGTTGTTGTTGTTGGATAAGTGATAATAGAATTTGGTATTTGACTTTGGCTTTTTACTGATAATAACTTCTTGGTGAAAATTTCTGGATAAGTTGCTGTTCTGTACTTTTTTTTATGGTGGCTAGACCCTTTATCGCTTTGTTTTTATTATCACAAGATATACACAAAACAGGGAAAAATTGGTTTTGCGAAACAATGTCTAGAGTTTCAGCTTCAACATTAAATTGAGATTGAGCCCAAACATTTTTTTTTTTTTAAATTTTCTTTTACAGCTTTCATTCTTGATTGATTCTAAATTTTGATGGATGTGTTATAGGGGGAGAAAAAGGAAGCGAAAATCTATAATGTTTTTGCTGTTCTAAGGGGAGTAGAAGAGCCTGACCGATATGTAATCCTTGGCAATCATAGAGATGCATGGACATATGGTGCTGTTGACCCCAACAGTGGGACTGCTGCGTTACTCGACATTGCCCGGCGGTATGCTCTTTTGCTGCAGATGGGGTGGAACCCTCGAAGAACAATTATCCTTTGTAGTTGGGATGCAGAAGAGTTCGGGATGGTAGGTAATACTCTTATCTTCATTGGACACTGATATTGTAGTGGGTTGAAATGTTGATTTCCAAAATTTGAATCTATTTGTTGTTTTAGAAATTTAATGTGCTGTGTGTGTGTATCATGACTTGACCTTCAATTAAGCATAGCAAAGCAAGAAAGGCATTAGAGTGATTATTACCTCATTGTTTTGGAAATTTAATGTGCGGTGTGTGTCATGGCTTGACCTTCAATCAAGCATGGAAAAGCAAGGAAAGACATTATAATGATTTTTACCTTACATTATTTTCGCATTAGATAATGAGTAATGAACGTGTTTTTCTAATAAAGAATTTGTGACAAAATTATGTCCAAGTATGCTCATTTGGAAGTTGCTGATGAGGCAATTCTATTTGTCAAAGGATGTATGGCATATGTGTATTGAGGGTCAATATCACTTCCATCATTTCTGTACAAATGGGTGAACCTCTTAGCAATTATTTCTGCTTTCTAGTTACTGTCTGCTGTTTGGTTAACTAGCTTAACTTTTTAGTCGCTTTTTAAGAGTGATGTGTATTTGAAGATGGTTCTGCAAGCCCCTAAATTTAACAAAATTTCTTTGTTAGAAACTTCTCTGCATTAAAACTCTGCAAAAATTATTATGTTTGCATAGGATCTACTGAGTGGGTAGAACAGAACCTTGCCAATTTGGGTGCCAAAGCAGTGGCCTACCTTAATGTAGATTGCGCAGTTCAAGGGCCGGGATTCTTTGCTGGTGCAACTCCTCAGTTAGATAATCTTCTTCTGGAGGTTACAAAGAAGGTACATTTTAGAAAAAAGCTTAATATTAGTTTCAAAATGTTTAGTTTTGTCAGTGTATATAATTGGTTTCAAAACCCAGTGTTTTGACCAGATGTGAGTCAACTAATGTTGAATGTCATTTCAGGTCAAGGATCCTGACTCAGAGGGTGCAACAATATATGAGAAGTGGGCAGCTATAAATAAAGCAAGTAGTGTAAGGCTATCATGATCTTTTTCCTTTTCAAATATTAGTTGCTAGTTGAAATTTTTATAGATGCCTAAATTTGTATATACACATTCCAATAGGGAAAAATTTGTACTATTGGTATTTTCTCTGTTATGGCCTGAAGATTTGGGTATCACAAAGGAGTGCTTAATTAAGCATGTTTTGTTTTGCTTATAGCACTATAAATTTCTATGATGTAAGGCTATCACGATAACAATACCCTATTAATTCTCCATTATGTAATTGGACATCACAAATGAGTGCTTAATATGATAACAGTACCTTTGGTTGTGCTTATAGCACTTTAAATTGTGTTATCCTTGTGTAGGTTCCCATATGATTCTTTGCTGCCAAAATTGTTTGAGTAGATGATAATTGATATATCAAGTTCATGTTTGAGCAAACTTTTGCTCAGACATTTTAGTGAATGATAGATAACAAGTGGCTATATTACATCTAATTCACTAAATTGTCCTGCTTGCATTTGTCCTCGTCATATTTGCAATTTGTAATTCAATTTTTATTGCTCCTTTTATCCAAAGCTTTAGTGTAGTGAGACATTGCTCAATAGGATTTGAGAAGGGAAAGATGTCCCAGATAAATGATAAGCTTTTTGAGAGTTCCCTTTCTTGCTGTAGATTATGAATGTAATGTAAATAATATTTCCTTTTATTTTTCTGCCTATAGTTTTCAAATTCCAGTTGGTGGCTTATTTAGTCATAAGTTTATGTATTATTTTCTTTGGTCTTCTTTAGAGGTTTGGAACTTCCACTGGATGATTAATTGGTATTGTTATGGAAGGATTGCAGATCCAGAGACTCAGTGGAGTTGATTCTGATTTTGCCCCATTTCTGCAACATGCAGGGGTTCCTTCTGTCGATATATATTATGGAAGAGGTATATTTCTCATACATATAGATTAACCATTTCTTGGTTAAGTTGGTAGCTTAGCAAATATTTCTATTAAATCTGTTGTAGTTCAGGGTCAGAGAGACATATTTCATATCTAGTGGTAGAACTGAACTGAACATATTTTGTCATGATCTAAGTAGGGGGTAAATTTCATGGATTTGAGAATGTGCTCTCTTTTACTATGCAATTGATTTTTCTTTTTTCTTTTTTCATTTTTTTTTTTGTGGGTAAATTTCATGGATTTGAGAATGTGCTCTCTTTTACTATGCAATTGATTTTTCTTTTTTCTTTTTTCTTTTTTTTTTTGTGGGTAAAATACTATTTAATTCTTGAAATTTAGCAAAATTAACACTTAGATCCCTGTATTTTCAGAAAGTAGCTATTGGATCTCTCACGTTTGATTTTGTCACAACAATTGGTCATTCCGTTAGTTTTTATTAAATTTTTTGTTAAAAAAAATAAAAAATAAATAAAAAATAAATTAAAATAAATTATTTTCCCAAAATATCCTCATTTTCAACCTATATATTTTTTTTCCTTCATTTTCTTTATATTTTCCTTTATTTTCTTTCATTTTCCTTTGTAAAAAAATCATATTCATATATTTTCTTTTTTTTTTTATACTGTGATTTTTTTTTCATGCTTAATTAATAAATTAATTAATTGTGTAAATTTTAGATTTGTTGAAATTAAAGAAAATAAAATTTGTGTGTAAGTTTTGTGATTAGTGAATGTAGAGAAATAAATGTTTGATTGTAAAGAAAAGTGAAGAAAATCTGAAATAGATTTTAATGGAATGACATTGAAAAGAAAATTTGATGAAAAATTAGGGATATTTTCGTTTTTTTAATGATATTTAACTGTCAAATAGACAGAAGGATCAATTGTTGTGACAAAATCAAACATTAGGGACTCAACAATTACTTTTTAAAAATGCAGGGACCCAAGTGTTAATTTCGCTAAACATCAGGAACTAAATAGTATTTTACCCTTTTTTTGTTTTTAATTCTTGTTTCTTGCCTAAGCAATAGAATTAATTTGGGGATTTGAGAAATGTTCTTCTTTAATGTTTGTTGCATTTTGAGGATTGCTCCAGAATTAGGTTAATTTGTACGTCTTTTTGCCCCTTTCTTTTGTTCTACTGTGGTATGATATGAGTTGAAAGAAAGGTGTCATATAAATATTTTAGACTTATTTATTATGTCTCTAGTGCTGATATCGAGATAGACAGTGCAATCTGTAATCTTCAAGTTTGCTGGGAACCAAATGCTAATAATGCACTTCCCCCAGATACAGACAAAACCTTGGTGTGGCAAGAGAAGAATATTTCATGTTCTTGTTGTCTTCAGGAAATTATTTTATTATTCTTTTTGATAATTTAGTATCTGTTAACTTTGGAACTGAAATTGAGTTTCAATACTATAAGCAGTCTGGTAATGAGATGAATTTTATGCTTCTTCAGATTTCCCCGTGTATCACACTGCTTTTGACTCCTATGAGTGGATAACGAATTATGCAGATCCTTTGTTTCATCGTCATGTGGCTGGTTAGCTGTCTCTTCTGCCAACATGTGTGCATGTGATAATTTGTTATTATGACTTGTCAGATGCAGGACAAGGCCAATCATCACAAGTCTAAATGTAATATGGCTTTTTTTGTTTTATAATGTTTCAGTTGCTGGAGTATGGGGACTTGTAGCACTTCATCTGGCTGATGACTCTATTATTCCATTTGATTACCTCTCCTATGCAGAGCAGTTACAGGTGTACATCAAATTTTCTTGGTTGTGTATTTGGCCTAAATTGTAGCAGTTACATGTTCTTTTAGACATGCTGTGATATTGTAGTTAAGTTTTCAGATTTTTTTTTTTATCTAAAAGTATCTTAGACTTGATTCTTAAAGAAATGGGGAAAAAAATTATTCTTAGTTTGGACCAAGCGATTAGCACTTGGCAAGTAGTCTCGTTTTCAAAGTGTTGGTCTAGTCTTGCATACAAGGAAACATTTATCTTTCAAAAGCAATGCTTCTTTCATTGTAGTTGTGCAATTCTTCTCATGATAAAATATCCATTCATATGTACATCAAAATTGAATAATTTAAATATAAGGTCTACAAGAGGAAAAAATAGAGAAGAATTTGAAATTCAAAAGGCTTTTTTTTTTTTTTTAATCAATAGCACATTAGGAAATCAGATGTGATTTTTGACAATTTAAATAACAGGTTTTGTTTTCACTGATAGCTGTTCAGTCTTGTTGTTATGTGCTAGTGTCTTTTCCTTTTTAGGGGCTAAAGAAATAGGAAGAAAGTTGGTGGTAGATGTTCATGTTCTATAGTTATTCTAAAATTTTGTCTGAATCTTTAATAAATGATTAGACTTTTGTGGTTTTGCTGAGACCTAATATGTTCCTACATGTTGCCAGGAGCATAAACATAAATTGAGCAATGTATTGGACCAAAGCATATCTCTTAATCCTTTAGTCACTTCAATACAAGGACTTGCCTTGGCTGCTAAAGAAGCTGAAAATGAAGTAAGGGTAAGAAGCAGAAGAAGTTACTAAACCCCTTCATTGCTTTCTTATTGCGACTATTTTAATTACGGGGCATTTGCTGTTTCTGAGCGCAGCAACTGAGATGGCAAGAAAGTAGGGGTGAGTTCATAGCTTTGAAGTTGCGTGCATTAAATGATCGGCTGATGCTTGCTGAGAGAGGTTTCTTGGATGCTGAAGGGCTGCAAGGCAGGAATTGGTTTAAGCATCTTGTAAGTATATTTGCGGTGCCTTTGGTTCATTATTAGAACACTAGAACTTACTGGTTGTGCCGATGTGGAAATGGAATTAAAACCAAAAAAGGCACTAACTTTGGCCAAATAATCAGTTCTGCCTTGTCTTTTGGAAATGCTTGTGTTTGTCACGAATCAGTTGGAATTGTGCCAAATCCTAAAACCTTTCTAGATTAAAGCATTATTTTTTTAACGAAACAATACTCCATTAGTTCCTCCATTAGATCAAGGAAAACCATCTTAGTTGGCAAATACTATATAAAATTATCATTGTTTTTTGGTAGCATAAGCTGAGAGTAGTATAATCGTATAAACATAAATTAGCATTGCCTATAAACTACACAATTGCTTACTATATTTTGCATATAACTCGGTTTGTTCTGTTTGTAGATTTATGGTCCGCCAGGCGACTATGAAAGCAAACTAGATTTCTTCCCTAGTATAGCAGATGCTATTTCTCGATCCAAGAGCATGAGTCGACAGGATCGGCAGGCAGCGATTCAGCATGAGATATGGAGAGTTGCCAGAGCCATTGAAAGGGTTGCTAGTGCTCTTAAAGGACAACTCACCTAAAAATTGGTTGGAAAAAAATTAACTCATATTTGGCATCATTTTGTATATATACGAGTTGTGCATATTTCTGAAAGTGCACAATCCTTGTAGATTATAAGCCCAAATCAATGAAATCTACAGTTAATTTTTGCCTCGTAATACTTTGATTACTATAGTCATCTAATGTCATTTCTATGATAATGTTTGGTTTGTTTTTGGAATTAGAATGGGAAGCAATTCTTATTTGAATAATTTGAATTTTTATTGGAACATCTAATTTTAGGTATCGTTATTTTAAAAATAAACATATATATCTATTTTCACTTCATTTTGAATATAAATTATGGGGATAAGATTCAAATATGTTTATTTTGGGAGTGTATTGTGTTTTTTCTTTTTGGCGGCTCATATAAACTTATAATATTATTAAAATAATCCATTTTTGATTCTATCTAGATTAAAAAATAATTAGTAAATTATAATTTATAATCCATTCTTAATTTTATGTGGACTAAAAAATAATTAGTAAATTATAATTTAGTTTTTAAAATTTGACTTAATTAAAAAAAATTTTAATTAAATTTAAATAATAAAAATAAAAAAAATTAAATAAATAAAAATAATTTTATTTATTTTAATTTTAATTTTAAATTAAAAATAAAAAAATAAAAAAATTATATATTATATTTCATAAAAAAATACATATATATTTTTAAATATTGTAATTTTAATTAAATAAAAAAATAATAAAATATAAAAAAAAGAGAGAAGATAAGTGTATTTAAAAGAATAAGCCTAATTAGTCACTATATTTTGATTTCCTCAATGAATTTAGCTATTATATCAATTTTCTTTTATTATTTTATTAAATTTTAGTATATCCATTAAAAGAGCCTTATATATATATATATATATATATATATATAATAAGAGAAAAAATATTTATTTTAATTTTATATTAAAATAAAAAAATAAAAAAATAATGTATTAATATTTTATATAGAAAAATATTTATATATATTTTTAAATATTTTAATTTTAATTAATAAAAAAAAGAAAAAAGAAAATAAAAAGAATATGAAGATATTAAAATACTCTCATCTTCTGTGAATATTTGTTTATGAAAAATTCATACATCTTTTTTTTTTTAACTTTATATTTTTTGCATATCTTAATTTTAAATTAAATAAATAAATAAAATAATTTTTTTATTTTTTATTTTTTATTAATTGAATAGCATTTTATTTTATTTTATTTTATTTTAATTAATTATAATTAAGAAAAGTAAAAAAAAAAATCTTAAAAGATTAAAAAGTAATTTTTATTAAAAAATAAGGAATTAAAAATTAATTTTTAAATAAAAAGATAATAAAAATATTAACTGAGGACTTTTTTTATACTAAATGTGAAAAATTCAAAAAATTTTTTACACCAGAAAATTTTTTAAGGACTTCACCTTTTTTTTTTTTTTGACTTTTTTTGCCTTAAAAAGATAATACCGCTGAGTAGGCGCTTCCTATTATTAACTCTAATCTTCTATATATATATATATATGCAAAAATTAAATAACAATTTTGAACTGAAAGAGCGGCAAAATAAAAAAAAAATAAAATGGAAGAATCGATCTCTAAATTTAGCAAAACCCTAACATCGTTCTGCAATCATCTTCAGACCAGCTGCGACGCGCTCAAGCAGTCAGTGAACCGCCGTCCGATCCCTCTCGGTACCTCTACTACTATATTCCTTTCTTGAGAAAATGAGAATTATTTATTTTAACACAATCATTTTATTTAATTTTATCAGATTCGGCGTCGTCTACCTTCATACAATGCCTGAATCGTCGCGTTTCAACTGCTAGCGCCGATCTAAACTTGCTTGATTCGATGTCTTTTGGTACTGTATCTTTTGAAGAGCTATTAGGTCACTGCAATGAAGTTTACAAGAAGAATCAGAGCGATGTTCTTCAACTTGAACATCGTCTTAAGAGCTTCGGCTATGTTCCTGGTATCTCAATTTCATTCTTTTATTCCTATTTTACCTGTTTGTTTGTTTCCTGAGAAAGTTATTCATAGAAAACTAAAATTTATGTAATTTTGCTTGCTGAGAAAATTGTGGATATATATGTAATTGTGTTGTTGTTAGAGGTCGAGACCAGTGATGAAGATTCCAGTATATCAACGCCTCTTTTTCTTCAAACAAAGGATGAATTCGACCTTCCTTCTTATGGCAGATCTGCGTCTGCTGTTAGTTCAATTATCAAGAGTTTGGAAGAGGACCCTCTGTATCCTTTTCCTTTTTTCTTTCTTTTTCTTTCTTTTCCTTTGCTGTTAAGCTACTTTTCATTTTGTATGAATTACATTAAATTATTCTTTATTCTGTCATTTTAAACATATTCTTAATTTTTATCAATGGTTTGATTGACATATCTGACTAATGGTTCAGTAATGTGTTTGTACTGTGTTCATGTAGATTTTGTCTTCCTTTATTTTCTATAGAATGGATGAGTCATTGAGTTTAAAAAGTCTGGGCCTTTCAGATGTTTGTCTTGCCACTCTAGCATCTGAAGGTGAGTGTTACTTTGCCTGTCGGGCATCTAATAGATGCTCTAGAAAACTGGCTAAAACTGCAAATTATGCTGATTTGCTCTCTGCTTCTTGGATTTCATTTGTTTCTGAATAGATTTTGCTTCATTTAGGCTTTCTACAAACTTCATCTTTCTGTGCAGCAAAGAGTAAGATTGATGATTCTGACGTGTTTTTGGGAGAATCAATGAAGTAAGTTGTTGAATACTGGAAGTCATTTATGTCGCACAAGCAGCTTTCAGTTTTTATTACTCAGTTCTCTAAGTTATCCACGTTTTAGGCATTATGATGATAAACGGCATGGGGTAAAGAGTCCAGACCAAACTGGAACAAAGGCGCTAGGAGTAATTGAAGGTAGTCGATATTTAAATTCCTAATTAAAGTTCTTGATGTCATGACAATTAAATGCTTCATTATTTGAGCAATATCAACACCGAATGTTTACCTTGTTATCATATTGTGAACTCTAGGGGAAATGGAAGGTGAAATGAATGCTGTTAGGCCCTTGATAGATGTAACTAAAGATGATTATGAAAGTCTCCCTTCCTACATGAAAAGTCTTACATCATGGGAGGTATGTATTTTTCTTCTATGTTCCAATGATTCAATTAACATTTTACACGTGATGCATATTTTATAATACCATGCTGTCTAAAGCCATCTACGAGTGGTCACAGAAGTGCCATGTTTAAGCAAACGATATAATTTGCATATGAAGATATCAAATAGTAGAACATCCAGATAAATATTGTTTTCTTCTGAAACAGGGGTTATGAAGTCTGGCCAATGGCAATATAATTAAAGAATGCATTTCATTAGAAGTAGTGATTAATAAGATCAGTATGACCTTATATGGTCATACATTCCTTGACAAGTTGAAAGGAAAAAAATTCCATAAAGATTTTGCAGGGCTGACATTTCAAAGTCTAAAAGGTTTTGGTGCTTCACAAGGAAGCCTTTTCAAGTGCCGTAGTAATTTGACCATTTTATGATGAAAAAATCTCACATTGGTGGTGTTTTTATTGACACTATTTGATAAATATTGTAATTCTACTTAAAACACTGAGTGGTGCAGATCATATTATAGTACCTGATTAGAATCTAGTTTCTCATATTATGTTTTCCATTTGCCTATGATTCTCTAATTGCATATATATATTTTTTTTCAATGCATTACGGTCGGTGATGTGTTCTATTCTTTACTAGATGAAGGAGTTAACCGCCTATATTTTGGGCAAAGTACTATTTGCCTGGAGAAATAAGTTTTGTTGCTTAGTTGAAACTAGAGAAGTTGAGATGCCTTCACTTGATTGCCACTCCAGTTTTTCATTATCTTTTGCTAGATACTGCAGGATCTGCTAGCTGCTGTTGAGAAAATTAACTCAAGCCTGACTAAGAAGGAGAATACCAAGGGAAGTATCTATTTCCTCCAAGATGAAATTGCATCGTTGGGATTGGGTATGTATATACTATTAAAACTGCCCTGATGTTTATACTTCCATTCATATGGTTTTGAAAGTAGGCATTTTAATACTAGTTATTTATTAATGGCACAACAACTTCACTCGTTGAGCTATTATGGATATTTAACTTTGACTAGAACTTAATGAATTGATGAGATCTTAGAATTTGGTCGTACTGAAGTCAAATCTTAAAATAGTTTTAGTAATGTGCATCTCTTGACTTCAGAATAAATTTAAGTTTGAGTTTCTCCTCCCTTGTTAAGTAATTTTTCCCCCTCTGACTTGCCTGTTAGAACTCAATACTAACTTTGTGGATTAAGATCTCAACTTGTCCCAATCATGACTGATCAAATATTTGAGGTGGTAAATGCCCCCAAGCAACGCACAACCTTTTGTTATAACCTTTGTGTTACATTCTGCCAAAGAAATCTAAAGCATTGACCCTAAGAAGATATTGTAAACCTATGTAATGGATAACATGTAATTTTGATGATTCTTGGTTCTTGCAGGGCCTAAAGCAAGAACTTATTTTCTGCTGCTTATGAAAATGAATCGGTTCGTTGTAGAGACTGTTGATGGTTTGATCTCGTACAAAGTTTTGTGGACGAGATAGGACAACAATTGACTAGCTGCAAAAAGAAATATTAGTAGATTTTTCTACTCGAAAGATCAATTTCTGTATTGCTTGTCAAATCCATCGGACAAGTCATATACTCTTGCAATTCTTGTACACTTTACATGGAACTGTTTGTAGGACCCTCCTTTCAGCATAGGCTTGTTCGCATTTTATTATCCAAAAACATATGGAAAAGTAAATTTGTAGTTTTTTGTTGAGTTTAATTCATTTATTCATTAAGAAAGTAGTTGAAATGAGTTTCATGTTCTGTTTTAGTTTTTGGCTGTGTATCATCTAAAATGATGAATACTAAAATTATACCCTTATCCTTCTTTTTGTATTGTTTTTAACACTTTTAATTTTATTATTTTAGTTTTTTCAACTTCTAAAATTTCTATAATACCCTTACATTATTAATCATATTATAAATTTAAATGTAAATCTTAATAATTAAATTTAAATTTTCATTCAAATGTAAATCTCACAATACCTTGTGAAAATTCTAAGTCAAATACAATATAATTTACTAAATATTATTAGGATTAATGTACTTCACACTTATCTCTTACGTAAATAATAAAAGTAACTCTTTCATCCACAAGTATACCAATACATTTATAGCATATCAAGATGGAAATCTAGTTAAAAAAAAAAAAAATTTGGGTGAAGGATGTCTGGTTCTACTTATTATGCAGGTGGAGGATTCTGGCTTCTCGAAAGTATGACAGTTCCTGCAAAATTTTGAAGCCAAACGATCATGCATTAATACGTATATAAGCACTGGATTTTGATCCTCGTCTCAAAACTGATAACCATCAGAACCAAGGCTAAAACAAAAAGCTTACTCAAAAGAAAATTGCCAAATCATCCGTTACAGCCCTTTGGGTAGCAAAATTGGAATTAGAATTTAAAATTAAAATTTTAATTGAGTTGGAATTATAATTCTTATGTTTGAAAAATTAGAATTGAGTTGAAATTTTAATTTTAATATTTGAATAATATTTTAAAAAAATAAAAATTTAAAATTTAATTTTTTTACCTAATATATTTTATTTAATATCAAAATAAATAAAATATTAAATAATAACAGGTAACGACATTTGCTTTTTAATAATGTTCATTAATTTGATCTGTACCATTAGTGACTTTCAAATAATATTCATAAATTTAGCTATTTGAAATTTTCAATTTTGATCTCTCGAGTATCAATGATGAAAAATTGATGACGAGTGTAACTAACGATAGTGAAAAAATAATAACGGATATTACGAACCAGTAATGAAGGTGAATTTTACCTCAATTTAAATTTAATCAATTTAAGGATAAAGTAACTAAAGTTACTCGATGATAACGTCGGTTACTACCAGCATAGAGAAAAAACACTTGAAATAATTGGAATCCTCCCTTTCTTATCAATCACAATGAACAGTTAATCACTCAAAATTACAAAAAAATTAAGATTGAAACATATTAAAATAAGTTTTTGCTAATTATACTGACACAAAATAAATAGTTAAATAAAATTAATTAGTTCATACTTGACTTGTCAAGCATACATATAACTATTGATCTACAATCTTCCCATTTGATTAGTGGCGTAACACAAAGTTTCACAAAAAAAATATCACTAAAATATAATATATTAATATGTTCCTATAGTAGAGTATAGCAAATTTAAAATACTGACTTGTACATTATTTGTTTATTTGCATCAATATCCATGACTTTCTCATATGAGTGGGAAGGGCTGCAAATGACTCATATTTTCTTCCATCACTTGTGAGCACATCATAAGCAAGCAATAATTCAGATTGATCAAGGTCTGGAATCTCTGAAAGTTCTGCAAATATCTTTTCAGGACTCGCTTTATTAGAATATTCAGCATAAACTTTTGGAAAAATGTCAACCATCTGCTTTATAACTTCTGCAAGTGCATCACTTGAACAACTTCTGCTCTGTGCTTGTTGAATTCGAGTTGCCCTAGATAATGGAGCACCACAATTAACTTCTTCAGCATTGAAAGTCTCATTGTTATTAGCTTGCTTTCCAGTTGCAATCTCACTCGCAGCTTCAATAACAGTTTCAACATCTTCCCCAGTAGCTCGATCTAGTCCATGTAGAGTTGCCAAATGCTCCAAATTTTCAATTACTTTCCCTCTGTAATGACCAACTTCTAGTTTAGCCTACAAAAAACATATAAAATAGTCTATTAAATTCAGCAATTTAAACTCGTATAAATAGACATTATATTACGTATATACATTGATATAATTTTTCCAAACATTTTCACTGTCTACTTACACCATGTTTTGATCGCAATCACATTCAAAACCACTTATGCTAAGCATGACATTCACAATGGAGTAGTGTTTATCCCAAGTTTTCAACGGAGCATAGATATTATCTTTAGTGACATAAATATTGCATTGCTCTTTAAGAGCATCTATAGCAACAGTGAATGCAGGAAGTTTCCATCCATTTGGTGGATGATTTCCCAAATTATGTTTTCAAGTACATTGGTTAGAATACAATCCATTGCCATGGCCCAATTTAGATAAGATACGAGTTTCTCCTTATTCTTGCCACTCTTTTAAATAATAATATAGAATTTACCCAGAAGTACACTAAATGCATTATCAACTTTTATACATATACCAAAAATTTCATACAATAACTTCTAAACATTAAATCCCATCACCATATGATCTTAGACCAATAACATATGTTACATGTGATACATCAAAATCATTTATACTATATGCCAAAAAAAGAAACTTGACCCAAGAATTGCTGAAGAGAAAATCAAGTTAGTAAGATCTAAAAGTTTTCCAAAATATTGAAAGTCTTGTCAGGTTGTGTTATATCCATGCCAAACTTCATAATCATTAAATATTCTAGTAGCTAATTCCTCCCTAAAAGTGGTCCATTCATCACTAACCTAGATAGATTTAATCAATTCTCTGTCATCCCCACCTTCATCCATTATTTCAACAACCAACTCTGCATGAACTTGTCTAAGTAATTCAACATCTTTCTCTTTCTATTTGTCCCGTATATAATTATGTAATATACAACAAGCACTAATAATCAGAATCTGTATTTAAAAATAAATCTATTATTGAAATCAGAGAAGAAAAATCTATATCTTTTATATTTACATTGATTTACAGGATTCCTATTTATAGAAAACAACTATACTAGACAAAATAGGAATATGAAATAACTATCCTAGTTAAAATAGGAAAAGAAAACTATATATAGAAAATATACAGCTGTAACCCCCTAATTAAGCTAATCAAATATATAACAATAAACATAGACAGCTAACATATCTTCTTTCCTTCTTTCAACAATTATACACTATTATACATATGCCAACTAAATTACATTATTATTAAAATTATTTTTATATACTCGAATTTTAGTGCTAAAGAAGAGGTTGCACGCAATATGGCCCATCGTTTTTTTAACAAGCCATATGTTATTTCAATGACATTTCTTGATGAAGAATAATGAAGATGAAAAAGTTCCTTATAATTTATGGGATTATTACCACAAGTTGCCCATTCATTAAGATGGTATTGAGTGGATTGATAAGGAGCTAGAAATCTTGGACCATTAGTGTATCCGACATCAACTAAATAAGATTTTCTTATGAATATAAATCTAAGTCTCATATGAAAATTGTATATAATTAAAATTAATTAAATACACAAAAATAACGTATATGTTGTACAAATTGGTACAGTTAAGGGATATGATCTGGTCCTAACATTATGTAAGACCCTAGAATCTGAAGATGAGCCTTCCCATCCGAGCAACACATAAACAAACTTTATATTTCGATCATAAACTCCTAAGACATTTGTAGTGATTTGTTATTTCCTATTCTGATATCTACCTTGGTCTCAAAATGGAATTGTAAGTGCTACATGTGTCCCATCCAAAGCTACAATACAATCCTATTGAAATGTACAATTAAAATTTGAAAAAAGCTTCAAAATACTTGCAACAATTTTACTATTTAACTTTTTCTTTGTTAATTATATATATATATATATATATATATATATACACACACACTTAAACCACTTTCACTTTTCATCAGTTGGCATTTTTATTGTGAGGTCAAGTAATTTGATATACTCTTTTTGCTAATCTAAGCATAATTTTGAGAACTTCTCCAAAAATGTCTACTAACAGCCTCTAATGAATGAATATGATTTCCTTCCACCACGTTCAACTTAATACCATATCTTACTACGAGTAAAAACATTGCCACAACTTTCTCAACAATTATATTGTTAGTATCATGTAACTCTCCTTTTTCGCGTAATATATTGCAAAAATCATAAAATGTTGTCTTCATAAGCCGTAATTGATCATAATAATTAGAATCATCGTCTTCATATAAACGTCTTAAAAAACTTTTCTCAATAAATAATTTTCCGATTCTTCATTTCATCAATCTAGGTTCTCAAGGTAGAAATCGTTCAAAATGCCAAGTAGATATAGCAACAATAGTTATAGAAAAAGCTTTAAGTAATTTTCTTTTTTTTGGTTTGTTTCATGTTCTTATCTTTTGATAAATCTATTTGTAATGATCTCTTCACCATCTAAGAAAGTGAGCACAATAACGCGTGAGATCCTTTACAACCTAAATCACTTAAAATTACTATCTGAGAAAGTTCAATCATTTAAAAGGGAAAACATAAGAGTCCATAAAAAATTTTAGAAGCAAGGAGGGAAAAAATAAAAATAAAAATTTTCACAACATAACCAAAGCATACAATATGAAACCCATTAACGAACCCTAAAAAAAAAAAACCTAAAATTGAGATAATAAAACCCAAAAGGAAAGATGTAAACCCATAACAAAAGCATTCTGCAAACTTTAACCAAACATTCATTATCTGCAAACCCATTAAAAAAAAAAGAATTACCTATGTGATTTTCTCTAAATTGAGACACAGAGAAAGTGATGAACATAGAGATTGAAGAAAATTAACCTAAATTGAAGAAAACTAGCCTAATGACGGACAGTGAGAGAGATCGATTTCAGCAAATGAGTTTGGAATTGAGCAAATGAGTGAGAGGAAGACGCATTTTTCAAGTGAAAGAGATTGACTTGAGCAGATAGTAAGAGAGATCAACTTGAGCATATGAGTTTGGAACAAGTTTTAGGTTCAACACTAGGAATTAGATTTTATCACATGTGAGCTATTTCTAATTCTAAGGAATTGTATTGTGCATTTCCATTTCTATTTTTATATGGGCTGCCAAATAATAAAATTAAAATTGTTGGATCCAATTTTAATTCTAATTCCAATTCCATACTCAATTTCCTATTGTCCCAAATGGGTTGTTAAGGTTGAATGCCTTGAACAAAATCTAAGATTCAAGATAAAAAACAGAAAGGATGCCAAAACCTTGTGATAGGAGTATTCTAGCTCAGAATGCCCCTAGCCCCCTACATAGGGGTGTCATAGAGCTAAACACCCCAAAAACCCACTTAGGGCATTTCGACTTGGGATGCCCTTATATGTAGAGTCATCCAAGGACAAAATGCACCTAAGATGAATTTGGCCTCCTTTTTAGCCTCCAAAATGAACGACATAGTTTTATTTTATTTTTTATCTTTACATGGGAGGAAAATTTCACTACCAATCCATCCTTTGGGGGGTCTATTTACCATACAGAGCCTTTGAGATAAAACATTACAGTAAACCATGGTTTACTAGCTTTGTAATAAGAGGATTTCATTACATTTTTTTTTGGTTATTTGTGAAACACTAACAAAATTAGTTTGCCTTTTAATTTCATCAGTTAAAAGACATTCAGAAAATTAGTTTGTCTTTTAATTTCTTATTAAAAGGCATTCAACATTTCTAGAGAGCAGTTCTTGGGTGATCAAAGGTTGTTGTTGACAACAATTCCAGATATGTTTTTGAGAGAACTTCTCTCTTTTATTTGCTTTTTTATTTAGTTTTCTTGTTTGTTTATGCATGTTTTAGATTAAATGTTCTTAGGTATTCCTCATGTTCATAGTTTTGACATTGTTTAGGACTAATATGTTTTTTATTTAATTCCTTTAATTACATGTTTATTTGCTTTAAATAAAGCATGCATGTTATTAAGCTTATAACATTTAATTGATATTTATATGCATGATTGTTATATTAGAAAGCATGTTTTTAGCAAGAACAGTAGACCATTCTTGAAATAATCTTCAATGGCATGTTAGAACCTAAATGTTTTTGATCCGTTGAATTGATTTTATTTGCTCATAAACATGCTTAGGAGTAAGTTTGGCATGAAATATGGATTGAAAACATTTAATTATACATGATCTGATTGAAAACTGCATGAAACTAACAAATACATATAGAGAAGCCCGGCATTAGGGGGGCATTCTGGGGCTGAATGCCCCTTGGTGCTTCTCCCCTGGTTTTTGTTTCCTTTTCTGCAACCTCAAGATGCCTCTTCAGAATGCCCGGCATGAAGGATTTTAGCCCCTTTTCTTTAGGATTTTAAATGGAATTTTTATATTAATACTCTCTATTGTATAATAATTTTCTACAATTCCAATTTGAACTAATATATTAAATTAATAAGAAATATTTTTCTAAAAATCTTTACATAATTATATGATCATATTCATATTAAATATCAACATTGTACATATAATAGATTATAATATTTTATTAAAATATGACTATAAAATTATTATAAATCTAAGTAATTATATTCACATTTTCTTTTTTACTTTATTTAATTCATATTTAATTTATCACATATTTTTTCGGTTCAGTTTATTTAATTTATTTTCAATTTATCATATTTTTTTGTTTCATTTTAATTAATTTTTATTCAATCAATCACATAATTTTTTATTCAATTGGTTTAATTTATTTTGAATTGATTACAAAATTAATAAAATACTAAAAATTTTTACTTAATAAACATATATTTGTTAAATTATAAATACTCTCTTTAAATTAATAAATTATTAATTTATCGATTAATTAATATTTTTTCTAATTAATAAAATTTACGGTTCCCAATAGTATTAATTTATAGGGGTTATACTGTATGAAGATGTTACTGCTTTTACCTTATTGATTGTGTTTTTGGTGTTTTACTTTAATCGCAAATATATATCAAATAATTTTATAAAATCGATGTGAATGAATTGATATATCACTCCCAGCATACCATGGAAAAATTGGATCCAACTTGAGTCGGCTAGGGGGGTTTGGCAATACAAAGAACTGCCTAACTAACCTAATTTTTGACCAGCGTCTCAGTTTTACCGAGTGGGGATCCCCATTCAAGCATTACCCATGTGGTTTGTTTAAAAAGTTTCGTAATGCTTACTGAATTTGAGTGAGATGCCTAATAACCCGCTGACAAGATATCAATCAGCTACATGATAACTCAAAACAACTTTTTCGCCAATGGTATGAAGTTTCCATTGTTGCTGAAAAACTACTTGTATTGAAATAACATGTATTTTCTCAAAAAAAAAAAAAAAAATTAACCTGTACCTGGTTTATTGCATAAGACCTCTTAGACGTATTACTATTATCATAGTGCTCCAACCCAAGGTACTGCTCCCAAACGCCATAAACATCTCTTCTCTAAAAAAAAATTAAAAAAAAAAAAATCAATTTAAATACCAAGAAATGTAATAACTAATCTGTTGGAAAATTTTAACAAGCAGAAATTTATTCGCAGAGAAAAGAAAAAAAACTCAGAAACCTGAAAACGAGTGAACACAATGTCGGAATCCTGCAGGTACTCTGGATGACCTAGGGACAAAAATGCAAATTTCCACTGACCCACAGAGGAAGATGGAAACCAAATTAGCAACTGAAAGATATGCACAAAGGATGAAATAAACAACAAAAAGTCACAAATTAATACAAAATATTTAGTGAGCCGCCGAGCAGTATGAAGTGCATGCTAGGTCTCAATGACTATCACCTCTTAACTTCATTACGTGAGCATGTTCATCTATATACAGGAAAAGAAGAGTATATGTTTGAAAGATACCTTAGCAAATTCCTCATCGGGAACCTGCAATTTCTTCTGTATGCGCACTTTAACTTCAGCTAAAGTTTCACCTTCATGGATGACCAAGAAAAATGGCTCCCCAAAGTTCTGTACTTGCAGTTTAGGACATAAAAAGTAATAGCACATAAGAACTTGAAAACCAAAAGCCAATTTAGTAATAATTTTTTACCAACCATATGGCTAGGAACAGTCAAGACTGATAATCAATTTATAAATGTCCCAATACCATTTGATTCTGAGATGTCCCCTTTGTGAAGTGATAAACATAAATCAAGCGATCATGGGGACCAAGATTCTTCTCTTCACCAGGGATCTGTTTGGGGGAAGAGAGGGATGTTAGCTTCAATGCAAGAACACTGACAAACATGACAAAGTTACGCATTTGCTTAAGCATCCTAGGATTCTGAACAGCTAACAGAAGATCTCTCTCCTCCATGTCAGCCTCGCCTATCAGATATTCATTAAATTCTGTTGGTGCTTGAGAAACCATGACTTATGCCTACATCTTAATATCATTAGCCAGTTATACTGCAAAGATAAATTAATCCATATGGGTAAAATCGAGTCAACCAACAAAAGTCATCAATAATCTGGAAATATTTAAAGGCTTAGTTTAATTATACAAGTTGCTTAAAATCATAGTTTTAAATGGATTCAACAGGCTTCAAGCAACAGTTTTCAGTCAGCAAATATATAAGCGCAAAGTTATGTAGATATCAGGTTCCAATAATTAATTGGCATGGCAAACATGCAAAAAATACACTTTGGAGACGTTAAAGTGTAAGTGTAGGATTTTATGTACTGAGCACCTTTCAATCACAATCTCTAAAAATTATCTCTACGGACAAATGCATGTGCTAGTTTAAAGGCCATTGTCAACTTGTACCTACATCTATGAATAACACAAACACATGTTCATATATCCATGCCCTATATCCAAGTCAAACTAGCACCCTTATCTAATGATCCTATAAAGTATGTTTAATGGATTGTGAGTGATGGACAGTAATAGTCTCATTCAAAACAACAGAACACACATCCATAAGAACAAAAGGGGCAAGATGGAAAAAGAACTTACCTCTTCTGCACGCAATGTACAATACTGATCATTTATATTCTCAATTTTTTCACTAGGAGGAAATATCTGCAAAAAATAAGATGGCAGAACCATGAGTTAAAAAAAAAAAAAAGCCACCAATAACAGGTTCTGACAAAAAACCTTAAAGATATTATGGTGAAAAGAGAGATTATAATTCCATAACAGCAGCAGCACATATTAACATTCTTCAAGCATCATTCCACATTGTCTGAATCATCAATTAATTGCTAAACAAGACAGGATTAAATTTATCCTAGTAACTTCAGTAATTAAGAATTACCTTATAAATCTTGTGGTAAAAAACTTCAAGAAGTCGAAGTTCTGCATTTGGATGAGACAGCTCCACCTGTTTCAGGGGAATAGCATTTACAAATTTTATTAACCAACCATACACCACAGAGAGAGAAAGCTGGGGAAAATACAAGAAAGGCTACTTAGTGTATGCTCCTCTAGTTTAGAAACATCTACGAACCCACTATTCAAGTGCAAAAATTAGTCAAACTTATTAATAACATTTGAGGTAAAGTAGTACTCATATTATAGAACACTTTCTAGATCAAATCAGCACAAATATAGCAAAGCTGGAGAAAGAAAGGTGTTACCTTTGTTTTAAGTTCATTAATCACATCCCCCACAGTGCTCTGTTTAGGTAATCTAATATTATGAATTACCACCTGAAAAGTTGCAGCAAGCTTAGAAAAAATGCTGAAAGATGTTCAAGAAAAAAACAGTAGCAGTACATTTACCTCATCTTTAACAGCATGATGAAAAGCAACTTTCAGATTTTTTAGACCTTGCAATTCTGGAAGAGGAATGTCCAGGACTTCATAATACAATATATCAGAGGTCTGAAAAGAATAAAACATTTACATTATCAGCTA